>BPLR01010945.1:0-12609 GCA_021605095.1 Caerostris extrusa
TAATTAAGTTGCAGGCTAATAGTAAATTCTAAGAGGGGCTTTGCTGATAACACGTCATGATTTAGAAAATTCCAAATTCGAGACAAGTAATATATATATAAACAAAAAGATCAGTCAATTCCAACTTGGGTGAACAAAGAAAAATTTTTATTTTAGTTACTTTTTATTATATGATTACAATTAATATAAATTTTTCCCATTTTGTTCCCTCATACCTTGGCTCAGACTAGAATCCAAAATGAAATCCAGGAAATCAGCGATCTGCACGCTTCAGCCACTGATGGTATTTTGTTCCTACATTTTATATAATGTACTAAATATCTTATATAAGATAACAAGTTTTCTCCCATATAAAACCAAAAGATTAATTAATTTAATTTAATTAGCTGAGTTAATATTTGAGAAAAACTGTAGAAATAACATCCTGTGTGCATCCACTACAAGTTAAAAAAATGTATTTGAACTTGGTGAATGAATAAAAAGTATTTTATTAACGATTTAAAATTTAGAACACCGTGAGTATATATATAAAGAGAGTGTGGAACTAATAGTAGGAATTGAGCTATAATATAATAACCATAAAAAGACAACCCAATCAATCACATACATTAGCTGCACTGATCCAGAATAGTTGCGTTGGAGAATACTTGATTCCAGGCAAAAAAGTCTTCAGCTCCATGGTCCTGAATCCATTGCAAGTAAGCCTGGAATAAAAACGTTACAAAATACATCATACATACATCAAAACAAAATTTCTCGTTGCCACTATTTACAAACTAAATAATTTTATAAAATATCAAGTAAGATTGTTTTTTATTAATTATTCACTCAAGTTTTTATAGCAGCTATTTAATTGTTTAAATTTAAAAATTGATTTTTTATCGTCTGCTGTAATTTACGAGTTCTAAATAAATTAAAAAATGAATAAATAATTCAAAATTAATTCATTTCAAACTTATTAAACTATTTTTTAATCTTTTACAATTTCTATATAATATAAACTTATAAATAATAAGAAAAATTATTAAAAATTTGAAATTTTCTTATTTTAATTTTATATAAATTTCTCTAAACGAGCTACGTTCTACAATAGTTCAACGACATAAAATTACACTTTATATCATTCAGTTATCTATTATTAACTTTCGACGACATGTTGAATAAATAATAGTCGAATGATACTAAGTTCATGTATTAATTTTTTTATATATTATAACTTCCTCGCAAGTTTAATTTTTATGTATCTTGAAATTTAGCGAACAGATATGTTCTCTAAAAAATATGCCGGAATAATTTATCTCAATAGAAAAGTATAAAATGCAAAAATTCTATATATTTTTTATAGCAAATAAAAAATATATTAAAATAAGTGAATAATCAATTTTGCATTTCGTCATGCATAAATAAACCTTATACGAGAGTTAATAAAAATCTTCTTATGGCTTAGGACATATAACAAAAAAAGAACACAAATATTTATTATATTTTGTTCCAAGAAAATCGTTTGATAACAGACTGTTGCCATTTATTCGAAATAAAGTCTTTATGTACATTCCATATAAACCCGCCTACCAAACGATTCTGTTATGTAATTTGAATAAAAAATAGGGGTTTTCGTACCCTAAATGCCTCTTTGATGCCCCATGGTGTCTGCAATATTCTCGCCTTGCGTGTTGATGCCATTCACCTGTAAGTAAAAGAAAAAAAAATAAATATCGATAAGTATTTTTCGAAACTATGCATTGTACACAAACTATTTTAAGGGTTAAAGAATAATTATAACATCAAACATAAAAAAAAAAATTAGAATATATAGATTTTAAGCAATAGCTATTTGGATTAAACTAATTATTATTTATTTGTTGATTAATCGATAGCTATAAATGGCTCAAATAATTTTTATTTAAAATAAATCATTTTCATCAAAAGATAAGTTCAACTTAATCATTTTTAATATTTTAAATTATCATAAATCCCGTATTTGTATTTAGTTAACTATAGTAACTGATTGTAAAATAAACGATTTTTAAATTTTGAAATAATTGCAAACATATTTTTAATCAAATGCTTCTGAAGTCAAGAAACATAACGGCTTCAGTACCAGCTGTGCCATGACTATAATGGTTCGAAATTTTGCTTTAAATCGTTGATCCCGGTGTAATATTACTGTAGAGCGTAGGGCTGACAACCCTCCCAGTAAAAAAAAAAAAACATCTCATATTTCTAAATCTGTCTGGAGGTTGACGGCCTTGGCCCACGATGGCATGTTGCCATTGAAGAAGAAGATTTATATTTGTGCTTAGAGCTTGTGCTATGTAAATTAAAAAGCTGTAATTGTAAAACTTGTTTAATGTAAATTATTCATTTGCTTACATTTTATCCATTAAAAATATAAATCAAAATATTTTTATTTTATCCTGAAACAAACAATTCCATAGTTTCTACTGTAAACTGCTAACTTGGCAGCGTACTCAACAGTGAGGTTTCAACAGGGAATCACGGGATGGCAAAAGATCTTTCTGTGATCCAATCATCTGTCTGTAACTGACAGAAGACTTTCGTTTAAGCATATCGTGAGTATCAAACAACCGCTTTCATCAAAACCTTTTCATGTTTCTGGCAGATAAATTCGAAGTTTTCAACTCTTTTTAACTAATGAAGAATTTGTTTAATAACTTTGAACCATACGATTTCAAATATGAACAGCAAATTTTTTTCAAATTTTAGTTTTTCAAATTGAGTTTTTATTTTTAAATTAATGCTTAAGTAATAAAAAAATTGTCAAGACTTGCCTGTAGTCCTACTTCTCCCACAGAATAGTTTCCATACTGGTCTATTATGCACTGGGCTCTGTCTTTAAAAGTCAAGTCCGTTTCTGGTTCCCACCAATTTATGTTGTTCCCATCTTTGTCAAATTGACGACCTAAAAATAGAAAAATATTCAGTTAATTGAAAAAAAATAAAAATACAAACCCTGGACATGCACAAATTGTCTAAAAAATACTACTGTGTCCAAAAAGTAAGACCGATTTCAATTTAAATTTCCGGGGATTATGGAATTAAAATTTTTTTTCTTTTAGGTTGTTGGTTCTGGCGATTTTGAAATGTCTGAATTAATTGAGCAAAGAACTTGCATTAAATTTTGTTTGCGGAAACGTGTAGAATGTTGCAGAAGGCATTCGGCGAGCATTCCTATATCGGAAAAGAAATGTTTACAAGTGGTATAAACTGTTCAAAGAAGGCAGAGAACGCGTTGGAGACGAAGAGCCTTCTGATCGACTACCAATCTCGACCGACGAAGCTCACGTTCAAAAAATTAAAGATTTGGCGCTTGCAAACCGTCGATTTTGCAATTAGAAACATTGCTGATGATGTTGGAATTTCAATATATATATGTGTGTGTGTGTGTGTGTAGCATTCCGGTTCCAGGGGAGAAATGTATATTTTTAACAAGTACACAATAACAGTCTATCACTCAAATCTGATAGCAGATATTCAGTGTCATGTATAATGAGATCCAAGAAATTAGCGATTGTCTGTACGACCTTCACTTGTCGAAACAATTACAGATGGAATATGGACTACGCCATAAGTAGTTGCATCGGGATTGGTGACAGACCATGCACTGAAACATTGCCTACCCAATGAGAAGTTAGGGGGTAGCCTGACTACACCCCCCCTTTTTTGACGAGTTTTCTTCAAGGGAATTTTTAGAGAAGAAAGAAGAGAGTTCTGTGACGAGTCAACAAGAGGTGATGTTTCCCCCCTTTTTTTTTTTCTGAAAGTGACTGATTAGGCCGAAATTTCCGCCTGTTTACAAAGAGGCCCTTGTGTTTTCGAGTATCACGCCGTATGATAGTTAAGATCTGCCGCGGACCACCTGTCTAGATTCGTCGTAGACTAGAGAACTTTGAAAATCTCCATGCTTGGAGTGAACTGCATTGTGTATCTAATTTATATGTTTAACTTTCATTTCATTGTACCATAAATAGAGTTTTGTATATAGAAATAATACTTGTAAATACGGGTGCGCAGAAGATCTACCTCCCTTGGTGCACCTGGTAACTCTTTTTAGTGGCTAAAGATCTGCAACTTGGCATTATTGTTAGATTAATGAACTCTGTTTCAGCATGTTTTTGTTGTTGTATTATTTTGTTGTTGTTGTATGTTGTATGTTTTTTTGTTCATTTTTTTTTTTGATGTAACTGTTCATAATCTGTCATTGGAAATAAAAAAAAAAATACTTGTAAATAAAATTTAAAGTGTTCCTATGAATCTGAAAGAGGCCCTCTTCTTGAAACCGTTATAGGTCTAGTATTATAGGCCTAGAGGTTACAATATATATATACATTATATATATATTCTGGTTTAAAAATCCTTATTAAGTTCAAATTACGACATAGACTGCCATATTTACCTCTATCGTCAAAACCGTGGTGATTTCATGTCCTATGACAAATCCGATGGCTCCGAAGTTTAAATAGCTGAAAGAAGTTTAATATTTTTATAAGTAGTAGATAATTTAAATTAATTGTTAAACAATCAATCATGAACAAAAATAATATTAAAAATTAAGAAGAAAGCTATTATTGCTTAATAAAATAACAGGTTTAATGTAATTTTTATTCTTTAATTTATTATTCGAAAATAATTTCGTACTTAGTTTAGCATTTTACTTAAATAATTAATATTAGAAATTAAGGGAAATATATTTCTAAAAATTTAACATAATGCTGTATGTTCATTTTGTGTCAAAAAATATTCTGTAAAATTCATTGTAACATTTTAATTGTATTAAATAACATTAAATACATCAATTGTATTAAATAACATTAAATACAATTATAACCTTCGATTAAATATCACAAAAATATCATTTTACCATTTTATTAATTATAAATATCCAGTACTTATATTTAAACTTATTTAGTAAGTAAATACTTTTCCTGTAAATTTAACACTTAACGTCGTTTAACACTCATTATTTAAACATTAATAATTTAACATTCCTTAATCACTTAACATTCATTAATTAAATTTTAATAATTTAACATTCCTTAATCATTTAACGTTCATTAATTAAACATTAATCATTTAACATTCCTTAAGATATCATTAAATACAAATATAGCATTCGATTAAATATCACAAAATATCATTTTAACATTTTATTAAATATGAATATTCAGTACTTATACTTAAGCTTATTTAGCATGTTAATGCTTTTACTGTATATTTAATTGGTTAGACACTTGTTTAATTGACGTAAAAATTAAACAAGTGTTAAATGAATAAACACTTAGCTAATCGTTAATCATTTAACACTCATTAATAAAATAATAATCATTTAAAATTTATTAATTAAACCTTAATCATTTAAAAATTCATTTATCAAACTTTCTCCATTTAACATTCTTTAATCATTAACTCATTAATTAAATATTAATCATTTAACTTTATTAATTAAACGTTATTCCTTTAACACTCTAAACATGAAATGAATAATTTAATCTTTCAAGAAATTAATAGTAGGCCAGTGCAGAAACTCAACAATTGTTTTCCTTTTTTTCCAATTCCTTCTATTAGCTCACGCTTTCCCTATATATATATATCTTGTTCAAATTTTCAATCGTTCATAAAATACTTTTTATTCATCCACTCAAGTTCAAATACATTTTTTTTAACTTGTAGTGGATGACACTGGATGTTAATACAGTTTTTTCAAATATTAATTCTAATTAAATTTAAATAATTAATTTTAGTTTTTTTAGATTTAAGTTGCATGTATCTACCAATAGATGGCGCCAGAAGTAACTTTATTTATAAAAAGGACTTTATGTAATACAGTGAAAAAAAAGTAGGAATTGACTTAAAAATTTTTTTATTTTTTTTTATTACTTGTTTATAATGAAAAAGAAAATTTCAGGAGATTCATACTTGGGCCTATCTTTGTCAAAGAAGATTCCTTGCAATATGCCTGCTGGAAATTCTGAAAAGTGAAAAAAAAAAAGTTAATATTTTGTTAAAAGATAATTTCGTAGATCAGTAAACTTGCAAAGAAACAAACTCACCGATACTGTTCTCGATGGAGTTGTAAAAAGCATTGACAACAGCAGCAGCAGAACGCTTCTTCCAACTGGAAGTATCAAACATAAGGTTTTAGAAATTCCCAAAAAGTGATTGGACAAAGAAAACTTAAGATTTATTGTAAGTTAGGCACAGAAACATGCAAATATTAAAATATATGCTATTTGATACTCACTACTGTGTCCAAAAAAGTAAGACCAATTTTTCAATTTAAAATTCCCGGGCCTTATGGAATTTCAACTTATTTTTCTTTTTTAGGTTGCTGGCACTGTCCTTGACATCTGTGTGACATTCGACGTCAAAATATTCATTAGTGCTTGAGTTACGCTTGGCTTTCTAATACGCTAAAATTGATTCTTGCGATTTTGAAATGTCTGAATTAATTGAGCAAAGAACTTGCATTCAATTTTGTTTGAGGGAAACGTATAGAATGTTGCAGAAGGCATTCGGTGAAGTATACCTATATCGGAAAGAAATGTTTATAAGTGGTATTAACAGTTCAAAGAAGGCAGGGAACGCGTTGAAGACGAACACGGCCTCTCTGGTCAACCATCAACCTCAACCGACGAAGCTCACGTCAAAAAATTAAAGATTTGGTGCTCGCAAACCATCGATTTACAATTAGAGACCTTGCTGATGATGTTGGAATTTCAAAAGGATCGGTCAATTCCATTTTTGGTCCTCAAACGCGTCAAATCTCGATTGGTACCGAAACGCACTGAATGAGTCAGCTCATATTGCATTGATTCTTCATGGTGACTTTTCGCCAAAAATGAAGCCCATGTCGTTCCACAACCACCGTATTCACACTATGCGATTTAGGGCTATTTCTTATATTCAAAGACCACTCGGAATACGTTTTGAGTCGATTGAAGATATTCAACGTGAATCGGCGTGCTCTTTGAAGGCCATCCCTGCCGATGACATTCTATCATGCATGGAGGATTGGAAGAAAGTTGGCCCTAAGTGCATTGTGTCTGGAGAAGATTAATTTGAAGGCGATGAAATGAATTTGGAAGAATAAATAAAGAGTTTTTGAAAAAAAAAATAAAATTGGTCTTATTTTTAGGACACAGTAGTACTCTTCTTTAATGATAGACGAAAAATGACTTTATTATGTATGTTATATTATCATAATTATGTTGTGTTATGATATTATTTTGTTGCATGAATATTATTGTTACTTCGTACGCATTATTAGAGTAGATTTAAAAGCTGTTATATTATTTTATTTATTAAATGTTTTTCTACTTGTTACGTACTCTACCTTGATGTTAGGTGACAGTTAATGATAGGTGAAAATGACTTTATAATATAGGTTACAAAATCATAATTTTGTTATGCTGTGATTTTTATTATGTTGTATGAATATTAATGATGATGATTTGCCAGGTTGACGGAGAACCTTGGTTGCTTTTAGCAAACCTCTGTATCCTGTTTTGTGAAAAGAGTTTCTTAAGCTTTAAGTCCATTGATTAGATAGAAAAGGAGTAAGATATACATATATATATATACATTATTAATTTATTAGAAATAATTAAATTAATAATTTTTATTTATTTTTTAATTAATAAAAACATTATGTATATATATTTTTTATATACTATTATTCTACTTTTTAAGAATGTAATTAAAAAATAAACAATAGAAACAAAAACGATTGGAGGGGAAATTGTGACTCAGCGGGAAACTGCATGGCAATTCCGGAGGAAAGGAGTATATCGAAACGTTAATGAATAATATTCCGAACAGCGCGAGGTCTTTTGCGATTTTTGAAAATCGAAATTTCGTCATCATAGTCGTTTAGATCAGGGGTCTCCAAACTTTCCAGCCTTAGGGCCATACTGTTTTATTCCGGCAAGTACCAAGGGCCAAAACCGTTTTAATTTTTTTCTTGACATTATCTATAATTTCTAAGACTAGTCGCCAGTACGCGCTATAAACGAGCATACGCTTGCTAAATTAGCTGGTTTAATTACTACAATGACTATTATGTATTGATACGACCGTGACACTTGACGACATCTAGTGGTCGGTTTCATTCGCGTTAATTTAGTTTTCCGTTCCTGAGGAATTTCAGGGAAAAATTCATATGTTTGATTCAAGATATATACATTCCAAACATCAACATACATGCATATGCGATACTCTTTACCCCAACATAACTGCCGAGGGTAACCGCGGAATGTTCACTAGTTTATAATGTTAGCGGGATTCATTTCAATTATTCGTTAGTTGTTATTCTTAAGCAAAATTTCCTGCGTATTATGCTTGCCATTAAGCTTTTGTCTAGCAAGTCAATAAAACCGAGTTATTATCATTCTGTGTTTTTTTATCAACCTACAGCAACAGCCTGGCTATTCGCTGTCGCGGGCCGGATTGATGACACTGGCGGGCCGGAGTTGACCCGCCGGACCATAGTTTGGAAACCCCTGGTTTAATCATTAAAAAAACCAGAATCATTAATATTTGGAAAGGAGTTAAAAATTTTTTGTGCAATTTTATAAACAAATTGTTTAAAAACTTGGGAGGGAAAGAGCATGTCTGATATCCTCATTTCGGAAAAACTAGGCGAATTTGCAATCATACGTATAATTTTTATTTTTCAAGCCTTTGTATGATCTTTAAATTAGACGGAGCAGTAGATCCCCAAATAGGACTCGCATATGCAAGTATTGGCCTCAAGTAAGCAAGATAAATGAGTTTTCTTATTTTTTCCAACGTCATAGTGGAGTACCTACAAATAAGGGGATATAGTACGCGAATGCATCCTATTAAATTTTTCCCTAAGAAAATTAATGTGAGGAACATAATTCAATTTATGATCTAAGATTGCTCTCAAATATTTAGCCTTCCCAGTCCAGTTAATAGGATTATTATAAATTTTGATAGAAGAAGTGGTAAGAACCCTTTTACGCCTGAATAGTACTGCTCCGAGTTTTCTCAGCGTTTAGTGGACTTTCATAATAAGCCATTGTTCAAGTTGATTAATATAATTCCTGAAGATTTTTACTAATAATGATAAAATGTTTACGACCTTGAGTGAGGAGTGCTGTATCATCTACCAAAAGAATTGCCGGTGAATTTATGCAAATAAAAGCAGGAGTTGCTGGTGCTTTTTCAGATCTTTGTAAGCAGATCTTACTAGATTAATAATAATTCTGCTTCACATGTATTATTTGGAAAAGTATGTGTTAAGAAAGACTGTTGTATTATTTATTTAATAAATATTTTCTACTTGTTACTTACTCTCCTTTTGATGTCATAGGGGTGTGTACGTAATTTGGCAAGAACGTAGTCAGTGGCCCATTTTCTCAAGATTCTTGCGTTTTCAAAATAACTGGTTGAATTTAAGTGTAGCTGTGGAATAAAAAATATAAATTTAATGCAAATCATTTTTACCAACCCTATATAATGTGACATTTTATAAATATTAAAAAAAAAAATGAAACAAAACTATTTATTATAGAAAAAATGTTATATCTAAACATTAATACTTGAAAAGTTATCAAAAAATATTTTCTTTGACACTTTAAATACTTTTATATCATAGATTTTTTGGGACATGATGGCCGAATGGCTAAGCGCTCTGGCCTTCGGTACCACAGGTATCCGGGTTCAAACTCGGCTTTGCCATGGGTGTTTGTAGTGGTTCGGAATCCACTTTAAGCTGTAGGTCCCGGTCCTAATAGGATCGTAGAGCGCTGCGGGAGGGCATTATTCTCGCGTCCGTGGCTTACCATCCAGTTACACGCGCCCCCCTGTACGTAAAGTGAGTAACATCGGTGTAGCCCTTATGGTGAAAGATCACGGTCTATTTACCAGCTGCATTAGAAGAAAATATTATAGATTTTTATAAAAAAATATATGAAGTTTAAACATTCAAAGTAGACAAAAGATAAATGTTTGTTTCAGATAGAAGTTTTTGAGAACTGAAAAATGCTTTCATTAAATTTTTTAGAAGATGAAATAAAATAGTTTAAAATTACTTTTTAATTTTTTATTATATTTAAATTTAAATTTTAAAATCGTTTCACCATATTTAAAATAACTATATATAATTTCCATAGATTTAGACTTTTTTTGAATATTGTTAATTCGCTTAATATGAAATACATTTTGAAGGGAAATAATTACAAAGATTTCTTTATTTACGTTAAAATTATAATTAAATAAGTTTTTTCAGCAGTTTAGATTTTTATTGTGCCATTTATTTTATTGTATTCATAAATGAAAATAATTTTAAATAATAATAATATATTCATTCCTAATTGAAAATAATTTAAATAATAATATATTCATTCATGATTACAAATAATTTTAAATAATAATATATTCATTCATAATTAGAAATAATTTAAAATAATAATCTAATTTATAATTGAAAATAATTTTTATATACCAATATATTCCTTCATAATTAAAATTAATTTTTAAAAAAACAATATATTCATTCACTAATTGTAAATAATTTTGCTTAGATTAATTCATGTTATTTATTCATTCATCAATTTACTTTTTTCACAAAAATATCAAAGATATAAATCGAAATAAAATGTAGTATGAATAAAAAAAATTATTTGTGTCAGATAGTAAAAGTTTTTAAATTTTACTATTAAATTTTTAAAAAGTTTTTGCACTTAAAATGATAATTTTAAATTTAAAAGTTTTAAATAATAGAAATCAAGCATTGATATATACTCCATCGTAAATTTCTGCTACTTTCCATTCTTCTAACAGTTCATTAGGATATCCGATGTATGTCGCCATATTTTCGGCCTAAAAAATAAAATAATAATTTCTTTACATAAATTTAACATATTTTATGAATTTTATATATGAATTTTATGAATTTATATAAACCTACGAATATATATAAACGATATATTTATACAAACATATGAATTTTATATAAAAAAAATTAGATAGAAAAACAGTTAGAAAAAATAAACTTGCAAATGTATATCTTGTGTACATTATTTAATATGAAAGCAATTTATATTATTATTATTTACTGTAATGTTACTATTTACTGTATTAGTAGAATTTGTTGTATAAACAAGATAATTTTCACTTTAAAGTTTCAGTAACAGGTATAACCAGTGTTGCCAAGTTACAGACAATTTTAGTTGCGATAAATTTTATTAAGAACAGGTATGTAAATTTGAAATAAATATTTGTTGATTTAATAATAATTTGTTAAATAAAGCAATTCTTTATGCAATAATTCATAACATCATATTTAATTTGTTAGCATGTATTTTTAAGAATATGATAATTTACAAAATAAATTGAAAAGCAATGTCGTAAATTTTCTACTTTTTTTTACTATAATTAAAAAAAATGGGGTCTGAATGGTCGAATGGATAGCGCGCTCTGGCTCTCGGTACCACAGGTTTCAGGTTCAAGTTCCCGGCGGTGCCATGGGATGTTTGTAGTGGTTCGGAATCCACTTTAAACCATAGATCCCGGTCTAACATGATCGTAAAGCGTTGTGGAGGTATTGTTACTCCGTAGTCCGTAGTTTATCTTCAAACTACACGCACCTCCTGAATAATGCTAAGTGAATAATGTCGGTGCAGCTTTTGCTTTAAGGCAACGTAGCTCAATTGCTCTAAGTGTTTGCCAGCTGCATTAGAGCAAAAAAAATGTATATCTTATGTAAATAAGTTTCAACATGAAAACAATTAATTGTATTAGTAGCAACATAATACACTCATGTCCATAAATTAAGGATAATGAAGTTCAGGCAAAGAAAGAGACAGAAGCAAAACAAATTTGACTTATTTGTAAAGTCTATTTATTAAACAAAAGGTAAAGAGCAAAAAAGATGCTATATGTTTGACATAATTAATAAAAAATTGCGATTTTTACCCCTGGAGCAAATTTCAAAAAAAAGAACCTATTTACAAAAACAGTATAACATGGTTAGTATGATGGTTAATATGGAGTATGTCTCCCCGGACGATGCAATACAGGCCTTACAACGCCTAGGCATGCTGAGTATCAAATTATCAATCTGATCTTGGGGAATATTACACCACTCATCAAGCAATGCCCTCCGAAGTTCCGGGTTGACAGGTGGGAGGGGGTTGACGGGCTGCAATTCGTCGGCCAAGCATATCCCACACATGCTCTATTGGATTCAAGTCCGGTGAGTATGCTGGCCAATCCATACGGGTGATATCCTCCAATTGAAGGCATTCGTCTACAATGTTTGCACGGTGAGGACGGGCGTTGTCATCCATAAACAGAAATTCAGCACCCATGGCGCCCCGAAACAAACGTACATGTTGTTCCAGAATGACATCCCGATAGATGTGGCCTGTCATTGTTACACTCTGAACATGCAGGTCAGTTCTGGAACCAAGAATAATTCCCTCCCCCAAACGAGCCATCCTGCACCACCGTAACGGTGTCGTTCAATGGTGTTCTCTTGGTGGTAACGGGTACCTGGCGCTCTCCATATGAAAGTTCGGCGAGAATCAGACTGCAAACTAAACCAACAATACGTAGCAGGCG
>BPLR01010946.1:0-5000 GCA_021605095.1 Caerostris extrusa
GCGCGAAAGGATTCGACCCGCCCCCGTGGGGGCATACGACTGATGATGGAAGGTGTCGCCACAGCAACCCCGAGCATCAGCACAAAAACAACCCGGACCGGGGCCCAGGCACATGTCTCGTCTTATGGCCCAGTGCCAAACCCCCATGGCAAGGACCTGACCAAAAGCCGTTTATTTAAAACAAAAAAATTACATTGAAGGAACAATACAATCACAGACTACGGAGATTGCTGTGAACATTTCTGAGTTACATATATATGAAAATACAGTATAAAAATATTTACAGAACAATAATAGTAGTATAAAAAGTATTTACAAAAGTCTCGTGGTGTGCACTGATAATTGTCAAAACCCGAGAAAATGTGAGTTATTGTTCAAAAGTTTCCACAATTTTCTCAAGCTTTGCCTTCATGATGAGTTCGATGCCAGTTCTGGCTGTTTTTGTTTGATAGCAGTTGATATAGAGTTCTATTTGAAAAGTTCTTGGGGAGTATTTTCCCCAGTTTCAGTCCACAGTTCACATTTGAAGATAATGTGTGTTCTGTCTTCGAAATCTCCCTACCACAGCTGCAGATTGGGCTGGAGTTGAAGAACTTATGTTGATACGAAGCCAATGCTCCGCTGACCAGTGATAATTTGATTTAGGAAGTAGTTTCCATGAATTCGCCGACTGCACATCTCGGCTTTACAATTCATGGACTGCCCTTCCTTTTGGAGGACGACGACCATTGATTTTGCCATTCAGACTTTATGGCCTTTGTGAGTTCAGCCTTTATGTGCTTTATATAGAGACCAATATGCAAGTCAACCTGATCTTTTGTCGTCGCCTCCTTTGCATATCTATCCGCTCTCTCATTTCCTTCAGTTCCTACGTGGGCCTTTGTCCAATAGTTCGCATGCTGCTTCCGAGTGCTCAAGCAAAAAGATTTGATCGAAGCAATCGGGCGGTGCGGTTGTTGGGATTGGACAGGGCTTGTAGGACTGATCTGGATCAGGAAATATGTCTTTTTTGAGGGACAATGATGGGCATTAGCCGCAATGATTGCCGCCTCGATCGCCTTTAGCTCGGCCATGAAGACAGAGGCATCGTCGCTGAGTCTTAGTTGTTCTTTGAAAATTTCCTTATTTTCGAGAATACACACAGCACAACCCACTCTTCCACGCATCCTGGAGCGCGTCTGTGTAAATGCAGTAACCATTTTTCAGTCTTGTGCATAGTCTCCATTGGAACTTAGATTTGTCCCAAGGAGGTTCAAACTTATTGGGAAGTTCAATTTCATTAAAAGAGAAGGTCTTCTGGATTTAATCTCTATGCTTTGCTGCAAGTACCTCAGACGATACAGCTTCTGCATGAATTTAAGGTGAGCTGTGATCAGTGGTACTCCCGAAAAGAGCAGAAGTGTATCCGTGGCAACTGTCCTATAACATTTAGTTATAACAGTCCACTCTCTGAAGGCTAGAAAGTTTAAGGTTTTGTTTAACCTGGTCTTTAAACCAGATTTCATGACCATAGATGATGATTTTCTCAGTACCTTTTTATAAATTTCTTTTTTTCTTTATTGAAGGCGAGAGTCCCCAGTAGACCCTCGTAGTTCTGTTTAATTTGTTCATTATTTTGGTTAATTTGTTGGTGACATAAGTGAGGTGCTGGTTCCACGAAAAATTTTTATCAATTTTGATTCCTAGGTATTTAATAACCTTAACATATTTTATCTTGTGACAACCGATTTTAATAGATGGGATGTGTGTATAGTTCTTTTTTGCAACAATTGTAAAGTGACTTTTGCTATTGTTGATGAAAAGCTGGTTTTCCTGGATCAGGAGTGAATTTTGTTCAGTGGGTCTGTGCAGGTACTGGAGAAATGAAAGGTTGCTGGGGCTTTAAACATAATTAGTATGTCGTCCGCGAAAGCTTGAATATGGGAGTCTGACCAAGGTCCAACTCAAGATGTCATTTATGAAAATATTCCAGAGTATTGGACCCAGGCAGGATCCCTGTGGAATGCCTTGGTTATAAATTTCGTCAACTTCACCCAGAATGACCCTTCTGTCTTCCAGGAAGCTAAAAAGGATCCTTTTGAGGTAGTTTGGAATGTGAAGTTTATTAATTTTAAGTTTCAAGAGCTGCCAGTTAGCAGAATTGAAAGCATTTTGAATGTCAATGGAAATAAGGCAGGAAACTTGATTATTATGGAGTGCTGTGTTTTGTGAAGTCCTTGATAGCTTGTAATGCATTTATAGTGGATCTTCTTTTCCTGAAACCGAACTGTTTTTGCATGTAACAGGTTTCTGGTTTCCAGGAAGAAGGACAATCTTTCCGCCAGGATCTTGTCGAGGACTTTCCCCAACAGGGTAGAATACAGATGGGCCTGAAGTCACCAGGGTGAGTGTGATCTCTTCCATCCTTAGGGATGAGAGCAATCCTGGCTTTCTTCCATGCAGTAGGAAAAACTCCAACTTTCAGGAGGTGGTTTAGTAGAAATCGAAACCATTCGGGTTCGCGTAGTAAATTTCTTTAACTACTTCCCGGAATGCCATCTGGACCTGATGCCTTATTTGGTTTGATGCAATGCACTACTGCTTCAAGTTCTCCTTGAGTGATTTCCGGGAAGTTGTCTTCAGGAGTGAGAAATGTAGAAAATTTGTAAGGAACTGCTATGAAAGGGAAGTGGTGCTTAATAATTGCTTCAAAAGGAGTCCGTTAGGCTGTTTGAAAAAGAACCATCCTCTTTGCGGATAGGTTGCAGAATTTCTGCCCTCTGTTTCTTCTCAAGGATTATTTTAAATTTTTCCCGAAACAATTGGTGGTAGTAATTTTGGAGATGAATTCCTGGAATTTAGTTCGTTTAGTGCGAATAATAAGTTTTTATATTCTGCCTGGCATCTCTTGAAGGCTGCTTTTGATTTCTCTAGTGGAATGATCTTTTTCTTTTCTGGTAGAGTCGACGCAGGGCTCTTGTTTTACTGCGCTTAGAATTGAGTTGAGGTGTCCACCAGATTGCATTATTCCTTCTATTGGATGTCTTTCTTTTAGCGCATTGAGAAAAAATTGTAGATTGGATGTTTTCTATTGATGCATTAATGTTCGCTAAGTCCATGTCAGGGATTCCATTTATGATTTTTGAAAATGATCTTTTAATGGAGAGCCAGTTGGAAGAATTTATATGAATGGATTTAGAGGTCTTCAGAAAGGAAATACTAGTCTTCCAGGTGACTTGTAGCAGGTTGTGGTCGCTGTTGGATATCTCATCTATCACCTCAAGTTTGATGTGACCATCTAAATTCTTGGTAATAAGAAGATCTATCCAACTTTGACCCCTTGTGCTGTCAAAAGTTGGGAGCAAATCTGGGGAGTTTTCAATGGAGAGGTCCAGGAAGTTGCAGAAGTGCAGCAGCTGATTTCCTCTTTCATCTGTTTTCCGTTTGCCCCAGTAGCGGGACTTGGCATTAAAATCCCCTAGTACTATGATTCTGTGATCCGGGAATTTCTCGATCCAGGCTTGTAGTATGGAGAGTTGCTGAAGAAGGCTATCCCTAGGTGGACAGTAAATGGAGATTAGGGAGACAGTTCAATGGTGCAGAGTGCACGTCAATAATCACGAGTAGCTGGTTTATGAAGATAACTTGGCAGTCAATGGAGTCTTGGATCAAGATGGCAGCTTTTGGGCTATTTTGATGGGCAATGATTTTATAGTTCCTGGGAATGGAAGTGATTCTATTGTCGTAGGAATAGGGTTCATTAAGAGAGAAAAAGAGTATTGATTTTTACTATGGTTTGATTTAACTGTATGTTAGCAGCTCGAGCATTACCTAAATTTATATGCGCTCCTAGAATTTCAGTTGAATTTTGTAATTTATCCATATTGGGTACGGGAAACGATAACCTTCTTTCTCTCTCTCTCGTACATATTACATTGTTTGCTAATGCACCCATGTTTGGTGTCTAGCTTGGATTTGTACTTTGCATTATGTGATTCGCAATTAATGCAGTGTGCCTCATTTGTACAATTCTTCCAGCTGTGGTCTGGCTTGCCACAGTTAGTACAAGTTTCTTTCTCTTGGCGGCATGTCTTACTAGTGTGACCAAATTTTCCACATTTGAAACACTGGCTGGGTGAATCCTATCCTTTCCAACCCAGGTTCAGCTTCAGACTTAAGTACCTTGGTGAAAATTTGAGGGTTTATCTCAACAATCCAGTTGACCCCTCTTTTGGTTTGGTAGTGATGTTTGATGACGAAGTCGTCTTCCAAACCTGAATCTGGGTCCGAGAATTGCTTCCTTAGACCTTCAACCAGTTGAGCTTCTCCTGTGTCCGTGGAGACTTCAAAACAAATTATCTGTGGTTTTCTGGCCACCGTTCTTGAGATTTGGTAAGATGGGCCTTAAACTCATTGATAAGCCTTTCCAGATCCTGCTCAGAATCCGTTTCAATGAGGATACCCCCATTGTTGATGCTCTGACATTATTTACATAAATACCATAACTAAGTTACTAATAAAAATACATGACGCTACAGTAATAGTTGCACAATACTTCCTTTACAATATATACATAAGAATACATAAAGAAACATGAAGACACATTTAATCTAGCCACAATACTTCCGTAAAAAACAGAGAACAGAATAGTACATGGAGACACATAAAATCTAAATATAATACTCCAAGAAAAACAGAGAGAGCATTTAACCCTGCTAAGAAACCCTTGATCCAAACCTGAAAACTACCCCCTCCCCGATCAAAGGGAGCCATAATCCCCAAAGAAAACCCCCAAAATTAAAATCCATCTGAAAACTACCCCCCAAAGAGGACTTCCCAATCCCCGAGGCCCAGAGAAATCTGAAAATTACCCCCAAAAAGCAAAGTACAAGCAACTGAAACTACCCTCCAAAACTACGAAACAGAAAATAAGAGCCCCAAAAGCAGAGGAGACAAGGATGTAAAAACAAACAGACAAATGCGGTACAAAGGAAACACAAACGGAAAAACCTCCTAACAAA
>BPLR01010946.1:10000-14479 GCA_021605095.1 Caerostris extrusa
TCGAAAGCGGGATTTGGCGCTGGGCTCTTCCCTTTTCGCTCGCCGTTACTCAGGGAATCCCTGTTGGTTTCTTTTCCTCCGCTTATTTATATGCTTAAATTCAGCGGGTCATCTCGTCTGATCTGAGGTCGACAAGTTTTTTTTTTTTCAAAAGTCTTTTTTTCGTCATTTCTGACAAAGAAAAGCAGTACTCTCTCCCTTAAAGTATGGTTTCTTAAGCATCAAGCCTATATCTCGTCCTCGAGGAGAAACTCTTTTATGTTCGGCTTCTCCAACCGACGAGCATGCATCAAGGCGACGCTCCTTCGACCGGGGAGGATCCTGATTGCCCTTGAACCGGCGGAAACTACTAGAGTCTCCGGTGCGGTCAATTGGAAAGTGGGAAAAAACCCATTTCCTATGCAAGTCTTATCCGACCCTCAGACAGGCGAGGCCCCGGGAGAGACCCGAGGCCGCAATGTGCGTTCGAAAAATCAGTGCTCAATGTGTCCTGCAATTCACACCAAATCTCGCAGCTGGCTGCGTTCTTCATCGACCCGTGAGCCGAGTGATCCACTGCTCAGAGTTGTTTTTTATTTTATGTATGACCAACCTTTTCAGGAAGGCCGTAGTGCGTTCGAGAATGAGTTCATGACACTTCTCTCCTAAGAGAGAAGGAACGCCACGGGGCGGTGTACCTTTGGGTACATCTCTTCAAGCCTAGCCCTCGCCTTTTTAAAGACGAGAACCTCCCTCTTGCCCAAGTCAAGGGCCGGGACCTTTATTTTAGGCACACCCATAAGTTGGCGTCTTTATTAATTCGAAAATGAGTGTTTCGCCTAAGCCGTCAGGGCAGAAGGCCAACACTAATAGGGTTGGGAACACTTTTATAAAAAAAAGCGAACCCGTGATTTTTTTTATCATTTTTATTTACAAAAAATAAAAAACGATAATGATCCTTTCGCAGGTTCACCTACGAAAACCTTGTTACGACTTTTACTTCCTCTAAATGATCAAGTTTGGTCATCTTTCCGGCACTTCGGCTCGACCACGAAGGCCAATCCGAGAGCCAGTCCGAAGACCTCACTAAATCATTCAATCGGTAGTAGCGACGGGCGGTGTGGACAAAGGGCAGGGACGTAATCAACACGAGCTTATGACTCGCGCTTACTGGGAATTCCTCGTTCAAGGGGAACAATTACAAGCCCCTATCCCAAGCACGAAGGAGGTTCAACGGGTTACCCAGTCCTGTCGGACAGGGAGAGAACACGCTGATTCCTTCAATGTAGCGCGCGTGCGGCCCCGGACATCTAAGGGCATCCCAGACCTGTTATTGCTCTGTCTCGTGCGGCTAAACGCCGCCTGTCCCTCTAAGAAGAACGTCCGACGCAAGAGGATCGGGACGTCTATTTAGTAGGCTAGAGTCTCGTTCGTTATCGGAATTAACCAGACAAGTCGCCCCACCAACTAAGAACGGCCATGCACCACCACCCACAGAATCAAGAAAGAGCTCTTAATCTGTCAATCCTTCCTGTGTCCGGGCCGGGTAAGTTTTCCCGTGTTGAGTCAAATTAAGCCGCAGGCTCCATTTCTGGTGGTGCCCTTCCGTCAATTCCTTTAAGTTTCAGCTTTGCAACCATACTTCCCCGGAACCCACAAGCTTTGGTTTCCCGGAAGCTGCCCGGCGTGTCATTTGAGGAACACAGCCGGATCGCTGGCTGGCATCGTTTATGGTTAGAACTAGGGCGGTATCTGATCGCCTTCGAACCTCTAACTTTCGTTCTTGATTAATGGAAACATTCTTGGCAAATGCTTTCGCAGTAGTTCGTCTTGCGACGGTCCAAGAATTTCACCTCTAGCGTCGCAATACGAATGCCCCCGTCTGTCCCTCTTAATCATTACCTCGTGTTCCGAAAACCAACAAAATAGAACCGAGGTCCTATTCCATTATTCCATGCACCATTATTCAGGCGTCGCGCCTGCTTTGAGCACTCTAATTTTTCAAAGTAAACTTGCCGGTCACCCGAGACAACCGGTGAAGATCATCAGGGGAAACCGGCGATAACGCCGAGCACAGACAGTGACCACCGGTAGGCGGACCGCCCGGCTCGAGCTGAGATCCAACTACGAGCTTTTTAACCGCAACAACTTTAATATACGCTATTGGAGCTGGAATTACCGCGGCTGCTGGCACCAGACTTGCCCTCCAATGGATCCTCGTTAAAGGATTTAAAGTGTACTCATTCCAATTACGGGGTCTCAAAAGAGTCCCGTATTGTTATTTTTCGTCACTACCTCCCCGTTCCGGGAGTGGGTAATTTGCGCGCCTGCTGCCTTCCTTGGATGTGGTAGCCGTTTCTCAGGCTCCCTCTCCGGAATCGAACCCTGATTCCCCGTCACCCGTTACGACCATGGTAGGCGCATAACCTACCATCGACAGTTGATAAGGCAGACACTTGAAAGATACGTCGCCGGGACGAGCCCGTGCGATCAGCCCAAAGTTATACAGAGTCACCACGGAAGACGGACCTTGGGAAAGGCCCGATTGGTTTTGGTCTAATAAAAGCGCTCGTTCCCGAAGGTCGGAGCTCTGCTGCATGTATTAGCTCTAGAATTGCCACAGTTATCCAAGTAGAATAGTACGATCCAAGGAACCATAACTGATTTAATGAGCCATTCGCGGTTTCGCCTTAACACGGCATGGACTTAGACATGCATGGCTTAATCTTTGAGACAAAGCATATGACTACTGGCAGGATCAACCAGGTAACTTCCTCGTTCTTACGAACGTTCGAAGAAGTGCTAGGCACCTTTTCGAATCCGAGAGGCGTGTCGCGACCCATTCAGGATCGCGGGGGACGACCACGACGACGGTGGGTCCCTCTGTTACACAACGCTTCGAATCGAGATTCGACAGGGCTTTCTCTAGACGGTTCTGCACTCACGACATCCCCAACGGCGTCGACGCCGAGGGGAGAGTTCGTGGACATCGAGATTTTTAAAGGGCGTAGGACATACGCGCAGAAAACCAAACAATTCCTTTAATTACGGTTCTGCGTTGTACGGCAACGGCACGGAGGCCGAGCCGATCGCAGAGTAGCCAAGACGGGTTGGGAAATTTTTTCCCCCGGAAAACCCGGGGAAAGAGTGAAGGTGACGGGAAGCGCATCGCTTTCCGCGAAACGCCCGGACCGGGGGCGAAGTGGCCCGCAGAACGATAGAGAACCTATCCTCCGCGAAATCCACCCGCTTTCAACGAAACAGAAGCGAAACCCGCAGGTAGCCACACACGAGAATGCCCACAGCTTCGTTGCCAATCCAGACTCGCGAGAACACACGCGACACAAGCGCGTCTCGTCTCGCTCGCTCTCTCACTTCGACTGCTATTCATTTTCAGCAGTCGACCACCACCCAAAGAAGACAAAACACGAGGTCCTACCTCTTCGTATTAAAAACGTCGTTCCCCACTCAAGGGATTACGCTCCGCGGTGAACTATCTCACTCGAAGCGTCAACCAAAAATCGCGTGCATGCGGCCTTTCACATGCCACACCTTGTACGGCTCTTATACCGATGTCGTCATTTTTGGACTTAGAAAAAATTCTCTACCACACAGCAGTATACACATATTAATTATTTATATCTATTGTTACATATATATATTCATAAGAAAAACAAGTTATTCATATAAAATATATATTTAATAATATTATATTTTATATATATATATAAATAAAATATAGTTCATTTAAATTAGGAATAATATATTATATTATAAATTACTTACCATATATTTGCAGTTGTTCAGATTTGCGTAATCAGTAAAAAAGAAGTTCTTATTTAATCATTAAAAATCGATTAATAACTGATGTTGTTGTGTCGCTCATGGGAGGATGGTTGCAGCATCTGTTCTCATGGCGCAACCGTAGGTAGAAGTCTGACTTCTGCTCCGTGACGCTGTTACAGTCACAAGAGACTGCGACTTACGGCTTAAATTGGTTTCCGAACCACTACAAATATCCATTGCACCGCACCGCCGGGACTCGAACACGAAACCTGTGGCACCGAGCGCCAGACACTCGGCCGTTCAGGCCCCAATAACTGATGTAAACAATTAAGCAAAAGCATGACATTTCTCATAAACCGTCTACAATAAAGATTTTTTTCTAAAAAATTAATTTTATTAATTAAAAAAAAAAAAAAAAAAAAATTAATTATATAAAAAATATGTACGTTTCCTAGCATTTGCGGTAAAGAAAAACAAAAAATACGCAGCATTTACAGTTAAACATTCAAAAAATGCGAATCTTGTCTTAGGGGGTCGTGCTTTATGAAAAATCGTTATTTATAGGTCACAATCCCAAAAACAGCACAACGGGTTTTATTACATATATATCAACATCTGTTGTTTATACACATATAATAAGCCGTTATGCATGCATACATTTATATTAAACTCACTTATTTATAACTTCTATATTCTCATTTTCACTTTAGTATG
>BPLR01010947.1:0-146600 GCA_021605095.1 Caerostris extrusa
ATTGCTCCTATCACTGTCAAACTATGAGAAAATTAAATTGATTCAACCAAAGGAGCCATTCAAGTAAAAGATGTAGGAAATAACATTCTGCAGACTCATCTGACACAAAACTAATCTCGACAGACTACAGTTAAAAAAAGTTTTTAAAAAAATAAAAAGAGAAAGAGAGAGAGAGAGAGACGAAGGAACTAAAAGGAGACTTCATTCACCATAAAGAGAATTCATAAAAAAGACAGAAAGTGTAGTGAAATTAGCCAGACTTGCAACAAACACATACATAAATTAAATGTAACTACCAGTTTACAAAAAATATACATTTATCATTTATGGAGATTCAACTTTAAGGATTGAATAAGTTTTCATCATGTCTATAATTTTAGACAAAGTACAAGATGCTTATTAAGATTTTTTAATTATGTTTAAAATTAATAAAAAGGCATCCATTAAGAAGTCAGTAAAAAGGGATAATGCATTTTATAAACTGCAGCACTTAAGAAATTTAATTCTTTGAATAACCTAAATTTTGAAATCTAGATTAAAGTCAAAAAGGGCAAACAACATGTAGCTTTTTTATAAAAAAGGATTTAAGAGTTCGTTCATTAGCATTGAACATTCATTTAAAAAAGACATTTACAATTACTCTTAAATTTCAAATGCATCAAAATTATTGTGAGATATTTATAATTTTTTAAAATAAAGATTGCTAAAACAAGGGGAAAACTATTTCTAAACATGTCTTTAAAAAAGATAAGCATAAAAAATAAACTTAATACATAAGATGCTAAAACAAATAATTCACTTTAAAGAAATAAAATGCAAAATTCTACAGCATTTCTTCTTCTAGTTTTTCTGTTCATCTTCTTTTGATCTCTTAGCCGATTCTGGCATTACATCATCCAAAATCTTTTAATTCGTTGGGTAAAAACAAAATCCAACAGCTTTCGCACACCAATCATGACAACCAACTGAATGATACATTATGGGTTATAACACAAATTTATTTTACATATTAAATTCATGTATGAAAAATAAAGGTAAAAATTAAGATAAAATTTAATGCAACATTAGCTAAATATTTTTAATGGATTTAAAAAATATTATAAAATAACATTTAAATTATTGTTAAAAATGTGGAAAAGCTAAATACAAATTGGATTTTTAAAATATTTTCATATTTCATAACTTATTTAAATTTTTTGTAAATTAATTGAAAATGTAATTTGTTATTTATATTAATTCAAAAAATTTAGGAAGTTTTGTATATTTAAAATTAACAATTGTAACTATAGTTCCAGTACTATATTAGAAAATTAACATCAATAAATTTTATTCAAAAATTATTATTGCATAGAGGAAGAATTGTCATCAAAATTGAAAACACATTGATATTTTAACTGTATTTTTGACAATTCGATATTTAGTTAAACTAAATGCCTTATGTACTAGAGATGAAATCTTTTTTAATGTATTCCCTATTGTGAATGTTTACAAATTAGCCTGACTTTAGAAAAACATTTGTTTTAAACTTGATGGTAACATTTTATGTTAAATTATATAACTAACATTATTTAAACTTCCGTTAAAATTTTTAAGTTATAATAGTTTTTGTACAAGTACGTATGTCCGATTTTTTCAATCTGCGTTTTCAGCATAGAAAGCTTGATTTTTCAGGATATAGTCCTATAAAAAAATATAGCTCTAATTTTTTACAATGCAAATGATATTAATTAGATTTTAAATTTGTGGGAAATCTATTACCCCAATTTTTTTCTCATGAGAAGAGTTTTGGCATTCCATTCCCAGAGAAGAATGTATGTTATTTGAAAAATATACAATAAACCCATCACTCAAATATGACAGCAGACGATCTTTATTGTGTAGTTTTATATTACATGCAATTAGTGTTTTCACTAATGAGAACAACCTGCCACTCAAATCTCATAGCAGATATTAGGTATCATGTATAATGAAAAAATTAACAAATGTCTGTGCACTCTTCAAATGTCGAAACAACTATAGATTCAATATGATAATACTATGAGTTGTTCCATCAAGATGGGTGATAGACCACACGCTGAAAAATGTCAAAGTCCAATGAGAAGTGAGGGAAGCTGACTTTCCCCCTCCCTGACTGATTTTCGAGATTTGAAGGAAGGAAGAGAGTTCTGACGACCAGTCGACCAGAAGTGTTGTCTTTTATCTGAAGTGACTGAATAGGTCGAAATCTCTACATGTTTTTTTTAAAATGAACTTCCCTTGTGGTTTCATTATGAAAACATTACATTACATGGCATGGCATGATAAACCACAAGGGTTAAAAATGAACCCCTTGTGGTTTATCATGCCACATGATATTAAGGTCTGCCACAGCGAATGCATTAGTTTCGTTGTAGACTCAAGAACTTTGAAACACTTTGATCCTTGAGTGAACTGCACTTGTGAATCAAATTATCTTTAATTTTCATTTTTGCAAATAGAGTTCAGTACAAATATTTGTAAATAAAATTTAAAGTGTTTCTTTCTTGAGCCATTATAGGTCTAGTATAGGCGAGACGTTACAACAACTACACAGTTTTCTAAATACTTTAACTGTTTTTATACATAATTAAATAAAAACTTACCATAAGTGGAAAACCGATGGAAGTGGGTTTGTACGATTTGATTATCCATAAGATGGCTAAGCACGTCAATTGAATTAAGGTAAAAACGTGGACACGGCGAGTTGGCACACTTCGTAGAAAGACATAATCAGGTTGATACTTTTGTGGCATGAACATTATTAGCATTCTGTCAAACAGCTAAATAGAAAATTTTACATTAGTTTTCCTATAAAACTGTTAAAGTTATTTTTATAAAGAAAAAATAAATTGATTTTTATAAACTTTTAACAAAAAATTAATATTTTTAATTTAAAGAAAATACAATAAAGTTAGCATTTTCTGTGATGCAATAATTTCTGCATTGATTACATATAATAAATTTCTATTCAATTTTGAAGTATATAAAATAAGATTTTTACATTGATATCATACTCAAAAATTATATTTAGCTAAAGATACTACTTATTTACATTTAAACTGAATGCGTATGAAAAATATTTTTAATTAACATGAATTTTTATTTAAATTTTATACTATAAATACTTTATAAAAATATTTAACATGGTAATATTGTTTTATAAAAAAGACTTTTTAAGTTAGTCATTAATAAATTTAATAAAGTAAATATTCAAAAATAACTTTCCAATGCAAATATTCGATAGCAGGTACACAAATTGTATATAAAATTACTCAAGATAATTTGCTGATACACTATTTAGTAGTTATCTGAATATCTTAAAAATTTTGAAATATGTCAAACTGGTTACAATTCAGGCATATAATTATAATAGGATGGCCAATCCTATTGCCACTCTCACACATGGGTAAAATTCTGACTCTTCCAGGTGAAATTTTAGAAGAATTTCAGATCATTCACAATCTGTTCTATTCCGTTGAAGTTGAGGAAGTTATATAATGTATTCTACTACAATATATTCCAATGAAGGCATAGAAAAGTAAATAATTAGTTTAAAAGAAAAGTAGCAGTTTAAATTTTTGCAAAAATTGGATAAATATTCCTCAACTTATATTTTATTTAATAAAAAGGATTTACTGCTCGATCTAAATTACCAAGATATGCCCTAATACTGAAATTCTTCAAAATTAATTTTGATAATACACAGCAAATAAAAGTACCACATAAATTATTGTAAACCCTAATAAGTACTTGAAACAGCAATATTAGCTCATAATTGTTAATATGTATAGGATTGTTAGAATGAAACACAACCGGTATAGGAACTTTTAAGGTTCCCAAGATGGACTAAATCTCAATTTGTTTCCGGGAAAAAGGAGGAAGAAAATAGAATCCCCCGATACCTGTATCTGAAGACTGCTTCTTATTTTGCCTCTGAGTTTTAAAATATTTTTACCACCAAAAACTGAAACAACCTCCCCCACTTAAAAATATTTAAGCCCACTATACAGTCATTTGTAATCTCTAGCAATCCCTACTACTATCTGTAATGCATTTAATTAAAATTCTGATCTCTCAATTTTTTAATTTGATATTACTCTTTAACTAATGCTTTTAATTTTAGACCTGATGACCATGACCCAATTTATGTTTTGGAAAAAACAACACAGACCTAAAAAGTTAAGAAATTTTAAGGAAAAATATAGTTCTACCCGTGGAAGGCCAGTCTATCAGCAAGCAAATTTATAAAGGCGGTTCTGGAAATTATGGAAAAACATATTTAACATTATAATTCTTTAATTTTCTCACTAAACAAAGTTATTTCTTGCAAAATCATCATGAAGCAGTTTTAGTGTTTTGTTCTGCTTTAGTTCTTTTATTCCTTTAGGTACTCAGCTGTACTTTTCCTTTCAGATTCAACTTTTTTTGGTTTTAGAGCTTTAGATTTTTTTCTTGCCATTGATTCAACAATCAACATTGATCTTGCATAGCTCAGCATTGTTTTGTCATTTTGTACTTAAAATGAATCCAGCTGCTTGCACTCCATCCAAAATTTATCTCAACCCAACAAAACTTTCTTTGGGCTGATTGTCTACCGTGAATTCTGAATTTACAGAAACGATTGGAAGCCAAAGCGGTTTTCAGATACACAGTAAGTTAAGTCTCAATGTTTGTAAACACTCTGCACTCAGAGTTGTCCCAAGTAACAGCCATGATGTTTCTTTAACTTTGGGAAACATTCACAGAAGACATCTTAGATGGTTCTGGTCCTTTTTAACTCATTTCTAATCCAAGAACATTTTTCAATAAAATTCTTACAAATTTTGATAATATAACTTTGAATAGATTGATGTTGAGGACCCTGAAAAATTTTTCATCGAATGACCAGGGAGAATCAGCAATCATAGCCAGGTGTTTGTTTTTGAAAAACTTGCAGTCTTTTAATTTTTTTTGTGAGTGAGGTAGAGGCCCAAATGCAGTCGCATTAAGCAAAAATGGGTCTAATGATGGATTCATAGAGCAGAAATATGCATTTGATCACTAGCCTGCTCTTTTGAGAAATTAGGTTGTTGGGCTTAACACATGCACCAGTTGCCTTGCAATAGTAATTTTCACACATTCATACATTCTTAAGGCAATAATATTATTTTGAATAATGCAGATTTATTCAGCCCCTTTTTAATAAGCACACAGATTTTTATATTAATATTTTTTGAAAGAATAATTGCAGTATTTAATTCAATGAAAGCCAAGTAATTGAATCTTACTTGAGAACCCTTGAGTGAGGACACGCCCATGTATAAAAACACACCATACAAGACTGGCATAGGAATATGCTACAAAAGAATAATAAGATGTATAGATTCATTAGCATACATTAGCCCTATAATATTTTTAAATTACTATTGAAGAATTAGACACATCAATTTGTTATTTTGTAATTCTTGGATACTTTAAATAAACCTCAATGAAAAATGTTTATATATGATAAAAAATTTTTATTTAAGTAATTGATAGCTTTAAAATTAAATTAGTTACAGCATTTATTTATAATAATTGTTCTTGTTAATTTCATCCAATGTTCTTTTTCATAAAACCAATTCCATAAGATATGTTAATGTGTTTAATCCAATTCTGCAAATAAGTTATTTCCAAAATTATTTATCAGGAAAAATTCTATGAAACATTAATATTTTCCAGAATTTGACAAAGACATTTATTATAATACAACAAAAGATGGTAGCTTAATTATTTTGTCAAATACAATTTTTATGTACGTAATTTTTTTAAAATAGTTACATTTATAGACCCAGATGCAATCAATTATCATTTCTAAAACTATTTCAAGAATGTTATTTGCATTACTCCTATAACAAAAATAATGCATTTAACAATATAGAACCTAGCTACTAGGAAGGCTATTAAACAAATTTAGTAAAAATCCATTAACATTGTTATTAAAATTTGTTTATATATATATATATATATATATATATATATAATGTTAAGGAATTTTTTACTAAATTTGTTTTAGTTCATAAATGCATGAAATATGTGAATTATGCAAATATATGAAGTGAGCAGAAAAGCAAGGCTATACATTAAAAAAAAATTTTTTTAAGTAACTTGACAGACTAACCTGAAGAACAGAAGTGAAAAGAACAGATAAACCCACTAATGCAAAGATTACTATTTCTTGTCACTCTCTTGTTCTCTGAAATTAAAAAAATATATACATATATTTATTATATGAAAAATAATATAGCAATTTTAGTTAGAAAATTTAACCTTAACAGAAAATATGTGATATTTGATACCCAATTCAGTCTATCAACAAGCATGTTGCATTATTGTGCAATATCATTGATGAATTCTCTTGCAAGTCTCTCAAGATTTTTTTAAATACTATTTTTCGACCCAAAGCAGAAAAGCATAAATATTTTCTGTATTCATTCCATTAATTTATTATAGGATAAACTAAATAATTTTGAAAATTAAATGCAAAATCCTATTTTTCAAATACATTTTCAATATTATACAGATCCACATAAAGAATCTATTGGAATAAAAATATGCAATAACATATAATAGCATGATTAAAAGAGAACATTACATGTCAACAATTAATGAGTTTTTAAGAATTAATGAGTATGTGTATTTATCTCGCATAATTATTCATAATTACGTTTACAGCTTTGCAACTATTAACTGAGTGCATATTAATCTAAAATTATATTATTTGACAACACATGAAATATAATGACTCACTGCTTTTGATCTCTATATTAGGCATTATCAAAAAAATCTAGTTTATTTATTTTTCGCTCTGAAAAGAATGTAGAAATCCACTTTAAAAATGACTTCAGTAAAGTAATTTGTAATACTGAACAATATCTAAAATTCTAAAGTAAAATAATCTCATATATCATATACAAAGAAATATTTTGTTTTTAGGAATACCTGACACCCAAAAACTGAGGCTTCTCTCCAGGAGCGGAGCACTCCGACTCCATACGAAGGGAATTGACATGTGTCATCGCAAGTACTGTTGCAGCCACAAACCATGGCAAACCCAAAATGGAGCAGACAGCAATCAGTATGGCCAACACAAACAAATCTAAATGGTATCCACAACCTTTCTGCAAAAAATTAAAAATGTATGAATATACAATTAAATGAAACATGCAAGGGATATAAAATTTGTTTTGACATTAGTTTGGACTTGGATAGTAATAATGCATATCTATAATATCAAGGGATGGAAAATCAAAAAATGATTTTCATAGCAGAGCAAATTGCATTTTTGTAGCAGCTTTCAGTGGTTTCGTAGCAGGGCAATTTACATTTTATAGTATCTTTCTCTCTCAGTAGTTTCGTAGCAGTATACTTTTACATTATCAGTTCTTCAGATTTCCAAGCATATATTAATTTTATATTATTTAGTAATCACATGATTGATATGAAATACAATCACATGATTTGTACTGTAAATGAATTAAACTCCAATTATTTTGCATGATATTCGAAATTCAATACTAATATATTGCTCTAACTAATTTATTGTTGTATTTATAAGAAGGAAAATGGAAATAGAATCGAATTTTAAAAATTATTTTTATTAAATGCATAGATATAATAATTTTTTATTTAATGTGTGTTAATAAACACATCCATTATTGAATTGGACACATTACAGTAATGAATGTATTTATTAATATTTTTGCATTTTTAAGCGATAACAATTTTCTTTTATACTTAGATTTGAACTTTGAATATTTTTGTTTTTTAGCAATGAATATGTTTAATGGAAATATTGTAACAATTTTAATAGATTTGTGATAAAAATATATTAAATTTTTCTGTGAATTTTCTTTTGGCATGCTATTATTACATTAAACGTGTTATTTAATTAAAATACGAATTACTTTAAATAAATAGTAGTAAGAAATAAAAGATTCATTTAAAATTTAAAAGTATCAAATGATATACGAGTTTTGATTGAGTAAGGAAAAAAAAAATGCTCATCTATTTACAATAAGTTATTTCTATTTGTATAAGCTAATTTTTTTGTTGTAAATAATTTGTAATTTGCTAAGAATTCCAAAATATTTGAAGTTACAAGAAGGATAAAAAAAATTGTTAATCATTAAAGAATACAAAAATATTAATAAATACATCCAATATGTCATGCATAAGGAGAATGAACAATAATTACATATCGATAAATAATGGATAAATGTCATGAATATGTTTTTAAATATTATTTAACAAATCTTATTTTTGGGAATTTTAATATTTCTAGATAAAACATAGTTGTAGATTTTCTGTAGAAAAAAAATGTTCTCAAGAAATTCAGTTCAAGTAATAAATGGGAAATAAAGAATTGCTCTGATTCTTCAAATGATACACCTAATTTTTAAATAATTATTAAAAATAAAAATATTTTAAAATTTGGATATTATAACAAAAAAAAGGACAAATAAAACATATTAGTTGTAGAGAAAAAGATTCAAAATTTTTTTTAGAAATTAAAAAAAATTATGCTTGAAATAATTTTATTACACATCATACAAAAATTGAAATAACTATAATAAAACATCATGAAAATAGTTAGCACATAATTAACATTAAGCCACAGATTAAACTTACTTGGAACTATAAAATTCTAGAAAACTTAAATAATTGAAAATAATTTTAACTTTATTTTAAAAGGGTTCTTTTTTTATAAGAAATTTTTTTTTTATAAAAATCTTTATTTTAAAATGTAATGATATAAATAAGATTAAAGCATTAAGTTACTATTGATCTGCAGTAAAAATTCAAAGTTAATTTTCAAACAGATTCAGAAGTGTAATTGATGTTTTCAGGGAAAAAAAAAATGCTTACTTTCAGTTTATTTTCATGTCTGTTAATAATAACAGCAGTAATTTGTTGATCCATGAATATTAGAATGGTGGCTAACAGTGCGGGCAGAATAGTAGCAATTGCCGTCCACCATGGATTTTTTTCTCCAAAGAAAGGAATGAGCCATCCTCTGCCATGCCAAGTAGGCTGTTATAAAAATGCAATTATATACTTGAAAAAATTATATGTAAAAACAATCTATTCAGAATTTTTCTTTTTCAGGAACTTTCATTTTCACTGTCTTTATTAAACATTAATCATGAAGACACATTAGCTAAGTTACTTAATATTAATTCTGAGGAGGAGGTTAACAGATACTGGGTCTCAATTGAACTTTGTAATTGGTGAGCCAGTTATATTATGCATGTAAAACAGGAAGAATATATGTAGTTGCAAATCAGGAGTAGTTAACAATTTCATTCAGTTAATAAATTATGACTCAAGTCAAAATTATGGCTGCTATTTTTAGCCTTTTAATTAGTCTTAACGTGTATGAAAAATAGATTTGAATTAATTTGTGAAATACCATAAACATTTTCTGTGCAATTTTACCTGAGAGCTAAAAAAAAAAAAAAAAAAAAAAAATGTTATTTTAATATATTTTTAAAAGAAAAATTAATTAATTACTTTTTGAAAAACACTTTTAGTATTTTCTAATGTAAAATTAATACAAAATATTTTAAGTTATATAAAATTTAAAAAAAAATAAACAAGTATAAAAAAAATCAAAGAAATCCATTTTAATATATAAAACGTTTTACTGCTATAAAGAGAATAAATATTGAAAAAAAAGAAATAAACTAAGTATTACGACAAATTTCAAAGGAAAGCCTTTCATTTTTGTTAAAGATAACTACAGATCTTAATTTCTCTTTTAAAAGTCATATTAAAATTCACTTATAATAAATAGCATTCATCAATTTTGTTAGTCAAAAGAATAAATATTACTTGAAATTTTGCTGGAACTTGCAACTTTGGTGTATTCAAACCCATTAAAACATCAGCAACAGTCATGAGAAGAATAGCTATGACAACAGCAAAATCACTTATTGTGCATCGAATCTGATACAAAGAGAAAAGAAGTATATATTTAAAATAGACACTGGCAAAAAAGGAAATATAAACCCGATTGTTTAGCATGTATGCAAATCTTTACTGTCTGCATAGAAAACTGTTTTCGAGAATTGCAACATATAAACAACATATAATTTAGTAAGAGGCAGAATAGAATAATTCTTTTCATTAGGGCATGAAAAATAGTATATTTACAAGTTTTAAATTAAGTTCAAATCACTAAAATGTAATAAATGACATTATTATTTATATCACCATCACAATTGTTTTGTAACTAGATGGTATGATTTAATATTACTAATTTTAATGTACAAATCAGCAAGACAAAAATTTTGAAGAATATTATAAAGCAAAAAAATTTATTAAAAATGTAATTTAATGTATTAACAAGTTCATTATATACTACATTATAAGAAAAATTTATTTTCAAATTTTTTAAATTTTATAATACAGCAAAATATTTTAATATACAGCCCAATGCAATATCAAAATTTAACCAATTTAATTCAAAAATTCATTTTCATTCATTAAAATGTACCTTGTTTACTCAAATATTGACAAGCTTTTATTCCATATAAAGTCCTAATCGAAATTAATGAGAAAAAAAAATACAGTTTAAAAAATGTTGTGAACAATTTCTATGACTAAATGAAATAATTTAAATATGAAGAAAAATTTTAAATCAAAATAAATTCATAAACAGTGTAACTTTAAATCTTAATTTATACAATATTTGTAACATTAATTTTCTTGAAAATATTCATATAAAAGTACGATTTAAATACTTTACTTTACACGTCTTCCTTATTTATAATAGATTTCATAGAACATTAAAAATATATGCATTGTAGATTAATTAGATTTAGATTTATTAGATTGTTCTTGGACTTTTTCTTAGAAAAACAGAAAAAAAAAATTATTTATGAAATAAACATAATTTAAAATAAAAGTTTATGAAAACAAAAACGAGCTTTGAAAAGTAAATTAAAAGTGACTTACTTTTGTTGGGAAAAATGGTGTAAATTTGAATTCTTTGAGAAAAACTGCTATGGAAAAAGTCGAAGCATACAAAATAATGGAAAATAAGTAGATATCTGGATAAGTACTTATACAGCCAGGTCCTTCCATAGTACCATTATAAAAAACACAAGCAGAACTGTTCAAATTATACCATTTGAAATCCCCTGAACTTTCTAAGGATGTGTCATTAGGAGCAGTGCACAAGCACTGTCCTGGATAGGGTGTTATAGGTGACATTAATGGATTATAATGGCCAATATCTAAAACCTGAAATAGAAAATTTCATATTTTTAAAAACCATAAAAAATAAAATTTGATTAATGTGAAAATATATTCAATCCCTTTAACATATTTGGAAAATCATGTTGGATCACTAATAAATTTTGAATGTTCTAACAATAATCAGTAATGTATTCAAACAGAAAGAAACATGAATCAAATAATTATATATATATATATATATATATATATATATTCTAATTGGAATGTATTACTTTTACAAGAATGGGATCTATCCTTTTATTAGGAAAAAAAAAATGTATTTATAAATCCAGATGTTCAACAAATTCATGCAAAAATTTTTTTCCATATAACACATGAACTGGCAAAATAACAATAAATGGCGAGTAATTTTATTTAAATGCAATTAGAAATAAGAAACAAAGCCTTTAATATTACCTTTTCAACTGATTTATAAATAAATATGAAAGAAATGAGGGTAGCAAAGTTTTCTTCTGTGAACCGAGTGATGTAACACACTAAGGCGCTTGCATCAAAAGCCACAAGTATTAGGAGTATCAAAGTGGTCCATAAACCAATCCATAATCGTAGCGGAAGATATTCAAGATCATTATCTCTACAGAAAATTAATATCAATATCAAAAATAGAAGAAACATTTTATAATTTATTTTTATTAGGCATCCATTTAATTGTTTCTTTTAAATTTTTAGTTATCTATTATAATTGAGCTAAAACAAACTTGTTGTAACAATTGAATTTAAACTCCGAAAACATAAAATGAAAATTCTACATTGGTATTCATTCTTAATAAATCATACAATTACAAACACTGCAAGTCATTTCATTTTCATGATGCTTTCACTGAATTCAATTATAAAGTTTAAATAAATTTCCAAGAACTCTTTTAAGAAAGATAATTCATCCAAATTATCTTATACCTTAATAAAAACAAATCCATGTTATTTAGTGCATATATGAGCTTATTAATTCAGAACATTATTTAATGGTAAAATTGTTATTAAAATTAAAAGATTTTGTGCTATGAATTTTCTATATAGTAAAAAAATCAAACATGAACACTGAAGAATTTTTTTTCCCAATTAAATAACTGTTTATTTAAAATAATTTCAAAACATTTTAAAAACTTAAAAATAAAGAAACATAAACACTGATGTTGTAAATACCTGCAAAAATCAAATAATATTGTTTCAAAGACTAGTACGGGACCAGTGCTTCCCAGAATTGTCAAAGGCTGTCCACTAAACAATCCATACAAGATACCACAGATTGCACCAGATAAAAGACTTTCAATTGCAGCCTGAAATGTAAAACTAAATTAAGATAAATAGCCAAAAAATATTATATATATATATATATTAGTTTTAAGAAAACTGCATAAGTTTATATTTGTTACATTTAGTTTTGTCTAGAAAATTAAATGTAAATTCATTAATTTAATTAAAAAATTTTTTTTTTAACTTTCAAATTTAATTTACATCATTTGTTTCAAGTAGAATTTTATTAATTTTTTTTTTTTACTCAAAATAAGGTTATAAATAGATAAACAAATTCGAATAGAGAAGTGATGTATTTTGATGATACATTTAATCCTGCAGAAATTTTATTGATGCAATAAAATTTAATTTTAAATTCCAAGATTTATTGTTCAAATAATATATGCATTATATATAAATACAATGAAATATTTTATATTTAAATAGTTTTAATAATACACTATTCTCTATAATGTCTACCAAACCACTGAATGCACTTTTAAATTATCAGTCAAAAACTTTCTAATTAAGGAGTACTCGTGGAGTGTGACTAAATAATGACTGGCATATTAGATAAATAAAAACTATAATCCATATTTTCAATTTAAAAAAATCATAAACAGAAGAATAAAATTTGTGTTAAATGTTTTTAATGAAATTCTAAAATAAGTTTTTAAAAAATTTAATGGGGTAAAGAAGGTTAGAAGATGATAGTTTAATACATAAAATATGTCCCAAGTTTCATTATAATGCTTACAATTCGTTCTCCAGTAGCATCTCCTAATAAACCTCCAAATGTGATTATCGGAGTCAAACAAGCAAAATATAAAAAGAAAATGGAGGCAATAGATTGCAATGCTAAAGCATCTGTAAAATCACTAAGATACCAGGGACGTTTTCGTTTTACATCATTTATAAGGCCACCAAATAACCTGTAATAAATTTAATTTATAGAAATAAATTTAATTTATTGAAATATAAATTTATAAGATTATTCAGTAAATAAAACACTATTATAAAAACCATAAAACCCCAGAAAATGAATATATAAATAGAGAAAAAAACATTATATAACAAGAAAAGTTTATAAGCTTATTGTACAAATGAGTCAATATTCCAAAATAAAATAAAACATCACTTTTATTAAAACAATTATTGTAAAATATACTCTGTGTGTTCTAATATATTATTTTAAAATAGAAAATTAACTTAATTAGAACTTTAGCACCTTAATTTTATAAGAAAATTAGACATTCAATTTATTTTATGACTCAGTATTATACATAAAATAGATTAAATAAGAATTTTTTTAACATTAAAATAGCCGAAAATTTGTTTGATTGTTCGCTAAAATATAGTGCTAATTTCTTAAAACATATAATATTCAATAATTAATTATCATTTTAATGCATACAAAAATTGAAAATAATAAATAATTAATTTTTTCAAAAAATTAACTTTTTTTTGTGAATATCTAGGAATGACTGTTAGATCTGAAGAGAATTTTAAAAACTTTTTTCGGCGAAGTGCAAAAAGCCCTGAACATTTTGCTGGTTTAGCAACACCATAACATTTAAAAACATACATAAACACAAATTAATTTTTAAAACAATATTTTGTATTTTAATACTGATTAAAAATAAAAAACAACATAAATGCAGTTGCTACAGTCTATAACAAATACATTTATTCTTCAATAAATATTATTCATTATATCTAATATATTGAGTCAACAACATTGTTCTGCAGCTGTATATAATTAATATTTCAAGAAATGAATGCTAAAAAATAATTTTACAATATGCTGATCCAAAATTAAGACAAACTTTTTGTAACTAAAATAAGACTCAAAGCATAAAGTTTTTTTCATTTATATTAATTATATTCTGTTTATTAAAAAAACACAGCAAATATTTCAGGAAGAACCTAATAATAAAACATACCTTCCTGATCTTTTTAAGCCACTTTCCTCTCTTTCTTTCTCTTCTTCCTCCTCTTCGTCAATTTTTACTTCCTGAGTTTCAGTCTTTTTCCTAGACTCCTGCAAGAAGTACAATTGATTATTATTATTTATTTTTTTAAGTATTTCATGACTTATTATTATATAGTTATAATTTAAACAAACCAATTGCCAACATGTAGAACATTTCATAGGAACTGGAATATAAAATATATTAAGCTGTTGAAAATATCACTCGCAATACTCAAACCTGACAGGCAGCCTATTGTTAATCCTAGGTTTATTAGTTCTTTCAGTAGGGAAAAAAAATATAATTTGAAACCAATTTTCAAAGCAAACACAATATAAAATATTCTTATATTACTTGGTTAAAGTAATACAAAAATATCCAAAAATTACAATTATTTTCCCAAATATAACTTGTAAATATTTACAAGAAATTTTTTGGATCTGAATCAACAAAGTGGAATTTGAAAACAAATTCATGATGATAATTTTAACTGACATATATATTGCAAAAAATTAATTTTATGTATACCTGAGAGGGGAGTTGTTGAGGCGGTTCAATTCGAATGCTAGGATCCCAAGCTCCTGGAGGTAATACAGTGACTGCATCTAAAAATTCATCCACTCCAGCAAGCAAATCTTGCCGACTTTTGGCTTTGTATGCAACATCATGAAAAACCTGTAAAGACAAAAAAAAAAGGAAAAATTGTGATTTAAGTAAATGATATCATTAAAATTTTATTCTACAAAGCTAAATATGTTTTTGAAAATTATGTAAAACATTTAACATTATTAATAAATAAAAATAATAATTTTGCAAATATTTCAAATGAATTTAGTTAAAAAAATTTCAGATCAGAAAAAGAAAATTAAAAATTAAAAAAAAAAAAAAAAAAATCTCACAATAACAAAAAAAAGAAAAACTGGATTGCAATTAAACAGATGCAAATCAATGCAATGCAGAGATGATGAGTTACAAATTACATTGTTGATGTGAAATAAAAACTTATTCTATAGTCTACAAAAATGAATTTATTATTGATATATGAAAAATATAATTAAGTTCTAAATTAAAAACAATATTTACCTCATCCGACATGAGAGTGGCCATAGCACGCCCAATTTCATGATAACGACCCAAATTCCCTGAAGGCCCCAGCAATATAAACAAGAAGCGAGTAGGAACGGGCACTTCAGTGAGGTCTCCTAGATTAGTGGCTTGGCTGAGACGGACAAATGCTATAATGGCACGATCTAAAAAATCAACTTCTCCAACAAGAATATTCGATGCCTCTGCTCCAGGAGGGATTTTCTTCATGAAAGCTTGATTGAGCTGAAATTATATGAAAGCAAATCATTGAGTTTGCAATCATTTCTGGAAGGTAATTACCATAATTTTGTGGATATAATGTGCCACTGGATATAAGTATAATAATTTTAAGTAGGTGAAAAATAATTTATCTGATAAAATTTGACTATCAACAAACCCAACCTTTAATATAAGTTTCAGAATAACACAAAAACATTCAAGTGATTCTCTCAGTCTTTCAAAAGCAGTAAATTTTCTTTTCATTAAAGACAATATTTATTTTTTTAAAAAAAATAAATTGCTTTAATTTAAAATGCATCTGCTAAAAAAATTTTTAATAATTTTAATAACATACCTACTAACATTTCAATTATGAAAACCTAACACTTTTCAAAATACTTTAGCACGTCAAATCAACAAAGTGGAATTTGAAAAACAAATTCATGATGATAACCTCAGTTTAGGATGATAATGTATGCAGACTCACACTTTAACAGAATAAATGCATACATAAAATTTATACTTATAAAATTGTCAATTTCATGGTGCGATGCATTATTTGTTCACTATGTACAAGTTAGAACTAAATATTGATTTATAAGTTTAATACAAAAAAATTAAGTACTCTGTTTAATAGAATCAGATTCCTCCTCCTGAAGTACTTCTACCAAAAGATCATCCTAAACTTAGGTTGGTTAAAATTTTATGGTATACAGACCAGTTTTGGGCAAGCTGTGTCAAACAATTTGTGAAAAAAATTATATTAATAACTCCACAAAATCAAATAAATTTGCAATTCCTTTAAAACAGTCTAAAAACCATGATAAAAAAATTGTATAACAAATTAAGGGAGATACGTTCATATATGAACAATGAATTTTCACAGTAATTTTTTCATGTAACTCATTTAAAAAGTTAATGAGTTACATGTATCTATAACAAACATGTAGTTTTTTTAACAGTAAATTTTTGAAACTAGTTTCATGAACCGATAAAAAAGTAATTTAACACACAAAGAAAAAAAAATTATATAATTTGTTCAAAGTTAATGTAAAAAATTAGGTAACTTGCATGGCATTTACTTAAAATATTAATTGCAATTAAATACATATCCTTCAAAAATTCTCATTATATTCAACTATATCACTATTATTAGAGCTTTTTTTTTCTGACATAGATTTTGATGGAAGAAAAGGAAGTTTGGTAAATCTATTTTTATTTATTAATGTCTGTTTTAAATTGTGCCCCCTACAAAGATGCACCCTGATGGGTTCTAAAATAATTTTTTGTAATTTTAAAGGAAATTTTATAGATAATTAAAATCTGAAATCTGTTTATATTACGGATGACTTTTTTTATTTGCAAGAATATATCCTATAAAGTGTGTATCCTAAGCGAAATTTAATACTAGTATCACTCTACTGCAATACATAATATTTTCATACGATTCAAATTAATAACTGGACTCGTTTCATTTTTAAACTGTGCACTTAAAGATAGAATATGAATTGTAATTCAAAACTTCAATTTAATGAACAGTGCATAGTATTTTTTTTTTTTTTTCAATTAGAGAATAAAAAAATTTTTAGTTCATTTGTTAACAATGTTTTTTAGAAGTTATTTCATGGCGGAAAAAATTGGCGGCTGATTTTTCTTTAAATAAATAATTTATAAGCACTGTATCAAGTGCTTGCCTAATACATACACCATCTTTTTCTTCTTTTATTCTAAAATAATTGTCTTGTCTCAATGAATTATTGAGACAAGATTCATATAATTAAAAACTACATAATATAAATAGACTCGTATGATTATTCACCTCTTAATAGCAAAAGTACTTATTTCTATCATATTTAGCAATATTTCAAGAAGCATTTGAACTGGATTACAGAGTTTCTCTAAAACTATCCCTAGCATGTGGTTAAAATAAGTTGAGTGAAAAAAGTGACCCAAAGAGCGAAATGATCTTAAGTGTCCGAAAATATTGGTCAATCGATCATGTCCTACATGGATATGGGTCGACAATATCCTATGAACAAAACACTGATTTTATTTTGTTTTAATTTGTTGGTGATCGATCGAAAGTCCAATGAACAGTCGTTCTTTTCTTCAATACAATATCTGTTTGTTATCGGCTACATATCCTTACTAGGCGAAGTAACATGGGAATTCCCGATGCTCCTGTATTTCTCTTCATTATCTGTAATAAGAATAAATGCATCCAATAGGTTTCATTTGGGATGCATTCATAGTTTTCATTAAGGTAATTTGGGAGGTAGGAAAATTTTTTGCTTTAAAAAATAATCCAAATTTTTGCAGGAATACATACAATTTTATCAATCACATGGTGTAGCGTATTCAGTCGAATGGGAGTAAAGTCACTATAAAATGTATTTATATTAATTTTGCTTCATTATGAAACTATATTCCAGTAATTAACAATAATAATTAATATTCATGTAAATAAACAATTTCTTAAAACTTCGAAAACTTTTTACTATTTTTTAAAACTTTTCTTTTTAATAAATTAAGTATTCTAGATTTTCGAATGGGAACTTTTACATGCTTTTTTAATTTTAAGTACATCATGTATGGAATGCAACTGATTTATCGCAAGTACCTTCCTAATTTTTAGACAATATGCGTCTTATCATTTATAATTTGTCATGAGTTTCATATGTATAATTTAATTGGATCTATGAATAACTTTAAAAATATAATTTAAAAAAAATATAAAAGCATACCCTATGCTGTAAATCTGCTGAACTTGTAGAATTATTAGATATTTCCCCCAAATTATGTGAATTTTGCCCCGATTGTTGGCAACTGGCGCCTAAATTTAAAGATGAACAGCTAGGACTTTTAACTATGGAATCTTGGGCTGCTGTATTCGGTGCACTACCTGAAAAGAAAATGAATTAGAACAAGAATTTGAAAGTTACACAGAATTGAATTAACTTAACATGTAAACATTAAAAGTCATTTCAAGTAAATTAGTAAAAATCTTCAATATAAATATGTATATATTACTTAAAAATTTTTTTATTTTTTAAGACAGCTCAATCAAATAACAAATACTGAAATTATTATTATATTTACAAAGTGAATGTTTAAAAATAGATAAAATAAATTTAAATTTATTTACTTAAGCAGTTTAACAGTCTGTTGCTACAGCATCTAAACTGTTAATTTTACGATAATCTAACATTATATTGAACAATAGTTCAATTCAACATATTTAGAAAAATACAAGTAAAAATTCCTTCAATTCACTTTTAAAACATTGCTGTGAAAGTAGACAAAAAAAAAAAAAAAAAAAAATTTTTTTTTTCAAGTATAATTTAAATTTTGATTTACTTTAAAGGGGAGAGAAAAATGCATTATGGCAAAAATTTGAAACAGAATATATACAAAAAAATAAAATCCATCTCTATTTTGCTTCATTTATTTATTAATTATAACTATGCATTTAATAAATCAAAATCAAATGTGTTAAAACTAAAGTTTATTCAATTTGCAGGCAAAATTTGTACTTAGATGTTGGAATAAAATTATAATCCATTGAAATTTAAAAAAACAGATTGAAATACTTTGTCTATTGCTGTTAAATGGATAGAAAGGCAGTGAAAATTATATGGATTTATATTTTTCTCTAAAAACAAAGTTTGCTAGTTTGTAATGTATTGTTTTTTGTTTTAAATACACTAGAAATAATAATCAATAACGATTTATATTTGTTCAACAATGTTCCATTTGATAATTAAGTCCTCAAATATTTTTCAGAATTAACTTTTCACCGGAAAAGTGGAAATTGGAACGTCAACTATGTTATGTTTCAGTGAAAAAGTTAAAGGCTTTCAAATGACTGCAATTCTTTACATTGTATATTATTTTAATCAAAAAGAAAAATCTTTTGTATTTACTTTGTTAATGTAAAGACATATTAGTACACTTTTACTCTAAAAGAACTTCTTCGATGACTCTCTTTTCCAGTTATTCAATATTTATCTACCCAATTTCCTTGCCTATAATTCCTAGCTCCATATAACTTCCAAAAGTAATTTTCGGTCCGAAAAAAAAAGAACTCTTATAATCCGAGTGCTTTCTTGACATACCAAAAGACAATAAGTTCTGCTTTTATAATCGACATTATTAGATAGAGATTATATTAGATAGATAGAGGTTTTACTGTACCTAATTATTCAGTCAATAAAAGTAATATTTGGAAAAATGAAATTCCTTTGAATAATCTAAAGTTGATGTCATTCGTCATGATGCTTAAAAGTACTAGTTTGAAAGTTGCTGTAGTATGAAAAGATGTATTTAATTATATCAAAGTTAGTGTGTTATTTGAAGCTTTAAAGGGTTTTTTTCATAAGGAAAAAAAACTCATAGATTTTAAATTATTAAACCAGATGAGTTAAAATGATATTTAAAAAGAAATTTACAAACATTCCGAAAATTAAAAAATAATTTTGAAATTAAAAGGAAAAAACATATTCTATTATTTTTTGATGATAATTAATATGTATATAAAGTGAAATTTTATTATTTTTAGGAGATTGTCACAAAACTTGTATATATTTTGAAAAATGTAATAGTACTGGTAAACGCCTGTAATCGTAACAAACTACATCTTGCAAGAGAAATGAACTCCTGGTGCTACATCTAACAACTACTGATTATTGCATGCTACTAGTAAAGTAAAAAACGTGAACCTTTACATTACCAGGAAGGCCAAGGTATTTGGCAAAGTTTGGTTTTACTTCTCCAGCCATTGTAGGATTGACGGGGTGGTGGGTGGAGATGAACCTGCATCTTTATCTAATTGGGCTGTAACAACGCAACGAAAGCACACTGAATATTATGCAATGCTTCATAACACATTAGACAAGTCCTGTGGTCTGTCCTGGGATGCTTCTTGCCAACGCTCGCCTGTTTTTAAAACTTCTGAATTTTCAGCAACGCAACCCTTGATTACTGATATATAGATGGCTGATAAACAGTAACTTGTTACTTAAATTTTTTAAAGTATCAGCCTGTAAAATTGAAAGTAAAGCAATACTTTTCGTAAAATAATTAAAAAATTATGAAAATAAATATGCATCTAATTTTTAATTTTGTTCACTACATTTATTAAAATCAGAGGAAATTAAGGGATTCATTCTTAATTAGAATTTGAAAATTAATAATTTACAGTAAATTAAACAAATGGAACAAGCATGACAGATTTATTAATTAGAAAAAAATATAACCAGGCAAAACAAACAAAAAAAAAAATTCCTTTTTTTTATACAAATTCTACCATTGGAAATCTTGAATAAATTATTTGAAAACTTAATATAAGTAATAATTTTTTAGTAAAAATCTCTTGCACATATTTTTTTTAAAATTTAAATCAGACATTAAGATAAACTTTATGCATATTACAAAATATTTTTTTTTCATTTCCAATACAATTAAAAATTACTTAATATCAAGTTTACATTGCATAAAAAACATTAATTTTGCAATTTTATTTTACTTTAATTTCATTATTTAAAAAAAAAAAATGTTTAAGTGGTTTTTGAAATACCTAACTTTTTTATATTGTAAACATTTTTACTTTATCATTTATTACGATACAAAAAAAAATTATGTTTCATTTAAAACAAATTTCAAGTAAAATAATGGTTTTAACTTTTATATTTCTGCACCAATGCATTCATTCTTCTTTCTTGTTTTAAATGTTTGAAATTAAAACTTGGATAGGCTCTTAAGTAAGAATATACAACACAAAAAGGAATAAATCAGTAATTAAAGGTTAAATGCATAATTGGATGATAAGAAGAACTGTTATAGATCTTAAATATGACAAGATGCACTCTACACAGAAGAAGGGTAATTGAAATAAATCTAATTTCTATTCTACTATTTATTATACATAAAAATAGCTACTAAAACATGCAAGCTGCAATTCTCTCCTATTCATTAGTAAGTGGAAAGCAAAACATAATTGCACTTTACTTCATAAAAAGAATGCTAAACTTATATAAATGTGCTTGACTCTACAAAGTGAAAGCTCAATTTACATTTTTTTCATCAACGTGTTTCTAGAAATGCATATGGGAATGAAAATTTCTAGTTTTTGAAAGGAAAAGTCGAAATTTAGAGAATACAAAAAACTGTATTAAAAGATTTTATAAAATTAATTAAACTACAATTGATTAATAAGATTAACTAAAATAATTATTCTAAGAATAATCTACATAAAAGATGCCATGCAATAATAGAAGTTGGCAAACCAATTGAAACACACACACACACCAATATCTTTTGAAAAAATAATAAAAAAAAAAAAAAAAAGGAAAAAGAACCAAAAAATAATAATAATTTTTGGTGCAACATCATGAGATTCTGAAAATTACAGTAGGGTAATTTTTAAAATTTGAACTTTGCAAAGCACTTGATATCAAAAATCATTTGTTTCATGATTTTTAAAACTTGATTGGAAAACTTTACTTAACTAGATAAAAGGAAATTTTAATTAAAAAATACAATGAATTTTATTCATTGTAGAAAAATACTAGAAGAAAAGATTAAAAATATTTATTGTCTTCTGATGGCTATACTAATCTAAAATTGTAAATAGCTGCAAGCGTAACACAATATTATTGATATTAATTATGTTTTTCAAAACATACACAAACAAAAAAGAAAAACAAAATTCTTTTTAAAAAAATTCACAACTGTCTTTAAATATTCTATATGTCTCAAGAACAGATTTAATAACAGAAAGTAATTTCATTTTTGCAATTGGATCAAGCATCTGAATCTAAGATAAATAAAATTAATTGTTGATATAATTTAGATATTCTTAAGATAGAATGCAATCTAAATGGGAGAAATTAAAATAATTTTTGCTTTGGAATTAGGCTCATGATTTAATATGATAAATGATAATAATTGATAATTAACTAATAAAACAATTTAAAACTTGGATTTTATAGTAATCAGACTTTATCAATTTTGTTTCAAATATTATAAAAATATGACTTTTTTTTTCAGGAACACAATACAGATAGAAGATTGTAAATAATTATTTCACAAATGATACAGAATAAAAGAACAATTGAAATTAATCTTATTTATTTAAAAACTATTATTTTTAAATAATTACCCAACTAAGTAAATATTTCATAAAACTTCTTGTTGCATTATGATAATCTTTAATATTTGATAACATTCATTCAAATGGTTTGCCAGATGTGATGCAATGGAGAAAAAGTGTTAATAATAAAAACAAATTGCACTATGCAAGCATTTTTTTTTTTTTTTTTTTCATTTGCATGCTACAGTAACTATGTAAATTCAAGCACAGGCTCTAAATGTAATTTTAGCCCATAAAGAAGTATATCACTTAAACAATAATTCTTAGTTTTGGCAACCAGCATCCAAGGAAATACCACCAATTAGCTAGCATAAGCCTTCAAAAACCAATATTAATAACACTTACATAAATATTTTACTATCATTAAAAGCCAGTTATGCATATTAGCTTGCACATTTCTTCACATGAACATATATCAATGTTCTTGATATTTTGACCCTTTCTCCTCATTTCCCTCCCTCCCTTGAAAAAATTGTGAGAGTAAAAAGATTTCCTGCATTTTTAAAAAATTGTTATTCTAAATTTAAGTTAAGCACAGCAGTAGTTTTAGTTTGCATAAAATAAAAAATGCATCTGTGCAAAATCCTTTAGACTCATCATAAATACAATTCTTTAAAATGTCAGATAAACATATAAATTTATTTAATATGTACTTAGTAAAGAATATGAGTAAAAAATGAATGGAATTTAAATATTCTAGAGATATAATTTACATGATTTTTGATTCTATCCTGATTTGATTAAGAATGCAATTCCATAATTTTCAAATGCATTATCAGTATTTACAAATGACAAAAAAAATGAAAATATTAAATGAAAATTATATAAAATTATGATGAAATATTACAAAAATATTAATGAAACATTACAAAATTATAAAATTATTTGATTAAAAGCTACAATAAAGTTAAATTATTTGCAGGAATGGAAAATAATAAAATGGAAAATACAGTAAATCTTTTAAAAATACTCATTAGAACTAAATATATTAATTTAAAATGCCATTTTAACACACATATAACACTGAGTCATTGTTTCATTAAAGTGTTATTAAAATATTTTTTAGCAAAAATAAATTATTACACCTTTTAAAATTTAAGATTGTGTATGTTGTTAAAAGTATAAAATTAAATATAAAAAAAGTATAAATTTAATTCTTCATAAGGAATAGTTTTAATATAATGGGATTAACTTAATTTTAAAATATCCAGAATAAACAAAAATATTTATTTAAAGCTAATATTTTACATGATACTTTGCATTTAAAAGAATACACTGTTCAATAGAATCTTTGACTAAATGCTGATTTTATTTTTACATGATATTTCAAGGCAGTTAACAATTCCAGATTTTTAATTGCAATTTTTTTTTTCTTTTGAAGTATTTACATAAATGTAGAATAACAGAAAATATTTATATGAAGTGCAACGTTTAATAAATTTATATACGTATAGGATGATTATAAAAAAAAAACTATCCTAGTATATGAGCTCCTAGCTATCATACCATTCACAGAAACAATGAAATTTTGGTGTGTGCTCAAGAATCATATGAATCATAAAATTTCAGATACTGACATCTAATTTTTTTATTGGAAGGTGATTTCCATAGTTAAAAACTATAAATTGAGTTGGAACAGTACCTGCAACACGAAATCATAAGCACTAGACAGTCTAAGAAGAAAAGAGAAAACTACTATAGTCCTCACCAGAGCAAAGCTCTGATCCCATTCTACTGAAACTCCTTTGAAATGAGAAGGGATCAAGGTATGCACCCTAAGACACAATCTCGTCGCACTAGGTGAAATGCGTACAGCGTATGTTGCTTTCTTGCACTCTGAACAACATGCTGCTTACAGGGAAACATCGAGGGTTAATTGTAAAGAATTATTACCTGAATGAACAAAATGCCGCAGAGGCATTGCGTGTCTATCACAGAAACCATAGGCTATACTGAGGCCGTGTACTGTAAAAACTATACGGGACTTGATACACAAATTTGAAGAAACTGGTTGCACATGCAATCCATCTCGGCCTGACGATCTTTCATTACTGTCGAGGTTATTGCAGAATGTCATGAGAGGATAAGCGAAGTTTGTCTTGCAAGTGCACGAGGCCACATGTTTTGCAGTTGACAAATTCTACAGTCCACAAGATACTGCGCTCTATTCTCCACGTTATCGGGTACAGAGTGTCGATGTTGGAAACGTTGAAAGTCGGCACAACTACAGACAGATTTCGCGAACAAATTCCCCGTCAGTATAACAATGATAACAGCTCGCCTTCACGCATTCCGTGGACGGACGAGAGAAAACAACTATGGCCCATTTCTTGTTGACTGGTAACGTTAACTTGGAAAAACTGTGTACACTGGACAGAGAATAATCCCCATTACATAGTTGCACTTCAGTTACATAAAGAAAAAGTGACTGTTCGGTGCGTTATAAGAAGTATCTTCATCCTCGGCGCTTTCAGAGAAGTTTTGAAGAGAAGACTACCGAAAGTCTACAAATGTGTACTATAATGAAGTACTCGCTATCTATAAATATTGAGTAATTATGTAATTCCCGATTAGCAACAGCGAAATGCTCTATTGGACGTCGTGTGAATGCAAGTTGGCGCTTCACCCACATGTGGGATCTTCTGTCAAGCGTTTCTTAACACAACAGTTTGGTAACAGAGTTATCGAACGTCACGTTTCCGTGTCCACTAAGGTCCCTCGATCTCATTCCAATGGATGTGAAAATTGTGTCCATTTTTCCGCAAACTGCATCTAGTTTGATAGATATCATCAGACATCAGCTTTAAAAGATTCCTCTTGTCACGGTATGTGCTTCAGTACAATCTACCACATGCAGAGTGTCCTCGTATGTGAAGGAGGTTACATGGGGAATTTGTGAAACACAATAAAATGTTTCCCTTTCTGTTAATTCTGTTTCATTATTAGTTGTTTTCACTTTTCTTCTTAGTTTGCCTAATGCAGAAGGTTTTTGTTACGGAGATCATATTCAAATTAACAAAAAGGAAGTGGGACCATTTCAAACTGCCACTGTAATCGTAATTGTTAGAGTTTAACTGGTGTTCTTCATATTACTTTTGAAAATACCTTAAATTCAAATTTAATTCAGTTTCAGTGAACGGTGTGGTTGGCAGGTGCTCATATACTGGGATAGTTTTGTTTAATAACCCTGTGTATGTATATATTATTATTATTATATATATACTAAAAGATAAAATATCTGAACAAAAAGCAAATCATTTTAAAATATTTTTTTTTACACATAATTAAAGAAGAAAAATTTAAGATAAATACATTAATCATTCACTAAGAGAAAAAAATAAGTCACAATACACAGATTCTGTGCAATATACTTACTGCTGGAGCCAAACATGTTTTTACTCGAGTTCCTTCCAATATCAGCCAAGGAACGTATTAAGGGTAACCTGGAACTTTTGTCCACTTTGTCGTGCTTCCTCTCGTGCTGATGCCGATGGCGCCTCAACAGAGCTTCTTTGATGCGATCGCGAGATTCCAGTTGCAGATGACCAGCATTCACAATGTTTTCCAACACAAGATCTGCAAATTTTCATTTTCAAAATGGCGATCAAATTTTTAAAACCAAAATCAAAAAAGTAATTTTTTTAATCAAAATCAAATTTTCATTTTCAAATGGTACTCAATTATGAATACAAAAAGTTTTACTGATGAAATGCAATATCTAACACAACATCAGGTACATCTAACAAAACTAATATATACATCTACATACTAATATTTTTTTTACACAATATCAGCCTATAAAAGAATTACTTTGAAATGGATGACTGGCTCACATAGCTTTGAAGAGGAAGACTTGTTTTAAAACTATCAAGATATTCAGGAAAGATAAGTTTGGTTTGTCGCTCTACTGTAATTTTCTTCACACTTAAGCTATTAACCAGGGGCCTACAGTTTAATGTGGATTTCGAACCACTAACAAAACGTCCATGCCACTGCCAGAATTCGAACCTGAAGCCTGTGATACCAAAGGTCAGAGCACTAGTCAAATTCATCAACAGGTCACCGGGCAAAGATAGGAGAAAATTATAATACATAAGTAAGGTAAGGTAACAATGCCATTTCTATTAATAGAAAAAAACAAAAGCATTTTTTTTTTTAAATATTTTTTCAAGAGTTATCACTTTTACTCTTTGAAAATATTGAATTGAATTCTTAAGAATGAAATTCAGAACTCAAAATTATCATTATTAAACATTAATTATCCCACATACATTATCACATGTACATAATAAAATTTTCAAGAAAAAATTTACAAGATTTTAAAATTTACAAGATTCTGCAGGTGCAACACAGATGCAGTGCTTCACTGCATCTGTGTTGTGATGCACAGATGCAGGTGCTTCACATTTACGCCATTCAGAGGATTTTATCACAAACAACCACCAAATCGCAGGGCTGATTTCAGCATTTTACTCACTGTTCCAACAAGTCTCACAGATTTTCAATTGATTCAAATTGGGCGATTATATAAGCCAATCAAACTGTAATAGGGTTTTTGAGTGTTCATACAGCCAGTCATGTATGCATCTAGACCTGCGAACTTAGCTGGGTTTTTTTATTATTATGGAAAATGGAGATGTCCACAGCAAATTTATCATGCAGATATTAACTGAATGGCAACACTTGATCATGCAGAATGTCATGCTGGTTCATGTTAGTGGTCATCTCATTGAGTGGGCCAGATCCAAAACATGGAAATCACCTCCAAAAACACCACAGACCTATCTCTGGCTTGAGCCGGACCTTCCCCACATTGGAGATGAAATGCTTCATTTGGTCTTCAGTGCACTCACCATTGTGCATTATATATATGTATAAATATAAAAAAATATTCATCAGACCATATTACAAGCTGCCAGTCAACTACTGTATGTCCTCTAGTGCTCAGTGCCACAGGTTTTGGGTTCGAGTCCCAGCAGTGCCATGGATGTTTGTAGTGGTTCAGAATCCACTTTAAGCCGTAGGTCTCGGTCACATATGAACGTAGAGCTCTGTCAGACTTCTCATCCACATCATTCCCAAACTGTATAGGGGCAAATCAGCTCTATGCACAGGTATATGATGTTGTGTAGTAGTAGTAGCCAGCGACTGTAAGTAGTGTTCTATATTGTTTGCATTATTATGTTTGTTAAATCAGCTACTGTTTAATTCAGCAATTTCTGGCTCATAGAAGATGTGCAACTTCATGTGACTGTGTGAGTATTGACCACTTGCAAGGTATCCAGCTCCAAATTCCCATTGCATGCAGTTCCTTTCCCAATAACTTCATTCACTGATTGCAGCAATTTCTTTTGAGTTCGGAAGCAATTCTCATTTACAAGCCAAAAAACTCATCTCCGGTCCCCCTTGGTTAGGATTTTTTTTTCAATTATGGATCTGGCATTGTAAAACACATGGCATAAAGCACATCATTACTTGAAGAAAGGTTAAAAAGTCTAGTGTGGAACATCAACAAATCTGGCAACTTCATTCACTGTATGACCATAAACATGCTACTTTTTTTTCACTTTGTCACATTGTTGTATTTACCTATATTTATGCACAATGTCTGCTTGAAACCAAATGTCTAGCTGAATGTCACTGCCTTATGATCATAAGGAGGCAGTGCACTAGCAGATTAGTACATGATTTGATTAGTCATTAATAATTATTATAAAGGTGATTAGTTATTATAAATTTTTAATGCCTCATTTGCACTTGCAAGGCAACTAATTTTTTTGTTAATGCCATGTGTTTATTTCGTAGATTATATATATCTACGAATAATTATGCACATAGGGCAAAAATCCCAGCAAATGAAAACATACGAGACTAAAAACAAAGCAAGAGTTAACAATGGACTTATTATATGGATAGATTCAACTGAAACTGCAAAATAACGTTAATTTTACAAAAAATAAGTTTAATCACAATAGAAATAGAAAAAAATTGATCCAAGATCCAACATTTACATAAGCTGCAGCAACAAAATAGACATATAAATACATTATTAGATAAAAAGAATCACTGTAAATTAAATATAAAAATATACAAAAAAAAAAAAAAAAAAAAAATCATTTAGAAAATCAGCAAAAATTAATGAAAAAAATCAGGTATAATGCTTTTAAAATAGTTTTATCAAGGAACATATGTTCTCAGGATATTACAAATCTGCTTGCTAGATAGCTAGATTCATAACAATGTAATTTAGTAACATGAAGGAATAGATTTCCGTCAGTGTAATTGGTAAGGAATAGAATTGATTTCTGAAAATTTATCAGTGCTGCTCGTTGAAAATCTGAATCATATGACGATGTTATTTTTTTATCTGTGGAGGACATCATTAAAGACAGAGATATATTTAAATGTTTATATACTACAATTGATTATATATTACCTGAAATTTGATCAAGATTGCTGGCTTCAAGATCCAGCATGACAGTTCCATTTAAAATGCAACTCCGCAGTTCAAAAAGCGAATGTAAAGATATGGTAGCAACGTGTGGTTTCGACCAGCGATTGCCTCCTTCTTCAACATCTTCTTCAAATTTAATCCACCTTAAAATAAAAAAAATTAAAACATTAGTATAATATTTATAATAAATTGGTATAACTAAACAATTCTGCATCAACATTTCAAAAGAAAATATATTTTGTATTATTTTTATAGACAATTTTAGATTATAATAATATATAAATAATAATTGGAGCATTTATTTGATTTTTCAATTCTTAATTTTTTTTAATGAAAAAGCATGATAATATTAAATTTTATGTCACCACAACACCTTTTGCAAAATAAAAATTTTTTATTTATTAAAATAATTGTTTATATACTGTAAGGATACACAAAAAGGAAATTAACATAATTAAAATACAACACAAGAACATTTTCATAAATGTAATTTTGCACAGATATTTTCTTATTTTTCTCCTGCCAATGAACTTTTGCACAAATACTGTTATAAATTACAACCATTTTTATCAATCAGTTTGTTAATTCTTTCCTTTAAAAAAATCATAAATTATCGTAATGAATAACAGTAACTGTCAACTTGTAAAATTTTGTAGTTATATATAATCGATATATTCACCTCAAGATGACTTAGAATTTACATTTTATTTTTAATTTTAAATATTTTTAAACATTTATTTCATGCATAAAAATTAATTATTCAAAATTCATAAAACTCGACTATGCTCCAATGACAAACAGATTAGTTGTAAAAAATGATCCTAGTATTGTCACCTTGCAGTTTCTCTCCATTCCATTTCATCACCCTCATAGTGCAATTCTTCCATTTCACTGAAAAGGGGATGAGACTCATGCGAGCCGTCTTCATCTTCGCCAAGAATGAAATGAACACGCTCAGCTGGTGGTGTAACTACAGAAAATGAATATATATATATATATATATATATATATTGTATCAGGATTTGATGTAATTTAAATGAGAAATCAATTATTCATTTATTGAAATGAAAAATATTGTGCAATGTTGCCTTGATTTTTTTAAATCAATTATTATAAAAGTAGCAATAAACAAAGTTAGTAAACTAAAATCTATTAAAAATGTTAATGAATTTCAGGCTTATTCGTTTAAATCATTTAGCTCATACATCATACATATGACACATGTACACTAATTCATGCATTTAACCAGAGCTGAAACATTATTTACTTTTATAAATTAAATTGAAATGACTTTAAAATTAAACAATTCATAATAAAGCTTGTGGCAAACCTTACCTGGCCTGTGTAATTCACTAGGGTATTCAGCTGAAGTACCGTCTTCTCTTTTTTTATGGCCATTCTTATGATGGTGCCTATGCCTTCTGTGATGGCTTCGTCTGTGGTAACCAGGAACATGCAAACCAACGTAAACAGTGTGAGCTCTGTGACCTGAAATAATGAAAATTATCTTCATTTAAAAAGGCATTCGTAAAAATTCTTTTTATTTAATAGAAAAATATTTCATAAAATAAGATAAACAGGAACATAAACAGGTTAAAAAATGATTGAATTTCATATATAAAATTCCATGTGAAAATTAATCAAATTTAGAAAAAAATAAAGAATAAAATAGAGATAAAAGAATAAAGTCTACATAGTTAGGATATAAAATATCCTAACTATAGATAATTTTATATATAAAATAAAAAAATATTTAAAAAATACATTTCATATATTTGACAATAAGATACAAATATATTCAGTAGTTTGCATAGGTTTTAACCTACATTTAAGGAAAACAATGCTTAAATAAATGCTTATTATAAATGTATGATGTGGTATATTTTTAATGATTTCTAAATACAATATGAATCATACAAAAATGGTAAAGAATAAAATTATAAAAATTCTTCCAAGAAAATATTTTGGCACTTCTTAACAACAGAAACTTTACAAAATTGCAATTTTATCTAACATTATATTAATGATATTTGGAAACATGTTAATAAAGTTAATATTAAATGTATAAATAATGTTTGGAAACATCTATTTGGTCAATGCCATTACAGTAAGAAGCATCAACAATAATATAAAATTGGTAATTTAGTCAGGAAGTGGAAACAGCATTTCTTAACCAAGAATAAACAAAACTAAGTTTTAAAAATCTTATTTCTTCTGGTCGTAATAAAATTATTTTACACATTAATAAGATGAACCAACTGCTAAGAGAGAATCAAAGTTAATTCTCTACTTATTTTTTAAACAGTAAAGAACTGTGATGCTTGATGGAAGAGCAATAGTGTTGTACTTTAGTATGTTGATATTTATTGAAAATGTTCAAAAAAATATTTATTAATGGTAACTATTTTATCAATTGCAGAATTACTTTTTATATCTTTGTCATAGCTCATATTAATCAAGTCATCTATTTGCTTTACCATCTCCTTTTTTGGTTAATTAAACATGTTAGAAAATTTAAAAATAAAATGAAACAAACCAATATATTTCTTATGGAGAAAACATAACATTTGAAGATGAAACAATTTTTAAAATAACAAATAACTTTTGATTAAATAACAGCAAGTCGTTATTGCCTCACGTCTATAATTATTAAATAGAATATATGCCCTTTATCAATTGCATTTAATACATACAAATGATTGAAATAATTGATAATTAATATTTCAATATACTTCGAATAATTGAAAATAAATACCTCAATACAATTCAATTTAAATTAACGCAGTATCCTCAAAATTACACTAATACAATTCAAATAATTTTCTAAAAAAATTTCAGGCATTACTCTCAAATCCAATACTATGATTGCTTTGCTGCTGAAACTTCTGTTTGGTTTTACAGCTTCATGAACAAATGTGCTGCCCTCTATTTTACAAAATATGAATTAAACTTGGGATAAATAGGATTGTTTTGCGGATAAGTTAGAATCACTTGGAGTTAAGATTCGACTTGGAATTGCTCGCAGCATTAATTGGTTTTTCTGTTGGCAAAGCCTACTGACCTTCAAAATCTTGGTCTGTGTAGCTGTGGTGGGTGACCCGCACGCCGGGGTCCCGGGGCGCTTCGTCCAGAATTGCTGGGTTCATTCTGACAGCTGGAAAACAAAACAATTATTTCACTTTCAGTCCAAGTAATGGAAGACGAATGCACTAGAGAACTAAATCCACACCAGTACGCGTTGTACATTACAAGAAGTTCTGGACACAAACAACCCCTCTCCCTGCCGTTTTGTAAGCTGAAAAGAACAGCAGTGAGTTCGAAGAACCGGTATCCGATATACCCCACCCTCAAAATCATACCCCTCTACTTTCCCTCCACATTCTAAATCTCTCAATGACACAAGTAGGAAATGTTTCTCTACTATCAACAGCACTTTTTCAAAAATTTATATGACTGTCTCAAATGTATTACATCATTATATTGTTTTAGATACAAGATTTTCTATAGAAATAAATATATTACAAAGAAAGGAAAGCGTTCAATTAAATCCTATTCTGCAAATTATAGATCCTACTGTCAAACAAATGCTCACAACTCTCAAATAAAAATCGTTTATGCAGCAAATCATGATTTTTTTTATATCGAACTATCCATTTAAAAGATCAGCGATTTTTAAATTCTTTTGATCTATCCCTGCTGATCTTTGCGGAAATGCAACATTTGAAAAATAATAATAAATAAACTATAGAACATTAATAAAAAATGTTAAAAAGGTAAACTTTTAAAGTGACAACATAAAAACAAAGTTAATAAGCGGCCATTAACTTTAAGAACCACGGGCTATAATAAAGAATAAACGAGGACCGCTTCGCTGCTCAGGCTTACATTCTTTTCTTTCCGCCACACCTCAGCCTCCCGTTCCAAGGGCTGTGTAGCACCCTACCAGTTAAAAGGTGAGGGTGGTATACCGATGAGCCCTCGTGTACACCACAAACAGCCCACCGACGGGTAACAGTTCCTTCAGGGAGGAATTTTAGGGTCTTGCATGTGTGTGTCCTATGGGAGGAAACCCGGGAAAACACCCACCTGCCAACTTGCCTATGAATGCTTTGCACATAATCTCCATCGAGTCTGCTCGTTCCTGAAAACAGTGTGGGACTAAATTTAATATTATGAGTCCCTGCTGACCCTTCTATGACACTCAATTCATTTAAATCGAATAGAAGTGCGTTTTCTTTTTTTGCTGGCCATTATCTATCCATTATCTAGTCTATTAGACTGGCCATTATTACCAATCCATTATCTAGTCTAACAGTGAGTGAAGAAATTGAGATAAACGAGTGCTACAATGGACCAAGTGGTGGGACTGAATCGGAAGAAGGCATTGCAGTGAATCTTAATGCTCAGATCTCCCAGAAAAACCGTCGAGGTAATGAAACCGGCCAGGCAAGAGTTTCGCGCAGAACACGTCAATGCATTCTGAAGAGACTGAATTTCTTAGTGCACAAAGTGGAAGTGATGGCGCAGAAAGCGGCAGACAGATAACAAAATATCAAACGACTGCGGATCCCGAAAACACATTTCTGATGGGGAAGAAACTTCAGAAGCGGCATTTTGAAAGTGTGAAGCCACCCGAGGGTTATGAGAACTACGTCTAGATAACGCGCCTATGAGAAATCGAAAACTATAATGTGATTTAACAAAACATGTTACAAGACATAAAAATGGGTGTTGGATGTGCACATTATACAAGACAGCGTATCATCGGGCCAACCTTTTCTCGCATACACAGTCAATGATGAACGTGATGGAAAATTACTTAAAAAATCTTACAGAACAGCTGAATGATATTTAATGTCAAGAGAATTTTTAGCAACTACACGCACACATTTCAATAAGTCGGGTAAAACCAATTTTTCGAACGATTTCCTCCCGTAAAAGTAAATACTATTCCTCGAACATGCGAGTCTGTATTTTTTTTTTTTTTCTTTTCAGAAATAAAAATGCTTAATATATCTGCACAGTGTTTTTCACACACAATTTACAAACTGCACAGCATTTTGTTACAAATTTATTTCTTGGAAAAAATATTGAACCGATTTTGTGTGTATGAAACATAGTTGTTACTCTGTTGTTTTCTTTGACGATTATAAAATTGTATAGATTACAGAATTGAAATACAAGAGGAGTGATCTGTTGGATGTCTATCTCGTTCAAATTTTTTTAAAGTCAATTCCTACTTTTTTTTTCAACTCTATTGTAGAAAGTCCTTTATAAATAATTTTCCTTCATTCTTTTAAGTTTATCTGGCGCCATCTATGGGTAGATATATGCTACTTAAATCTAAAAAAAAATTTAATTAATTAATTTAATTTAATTACTGAATTAATGTTTGAAAAAATTGTATTAACATCCAGTGCCATCCACTACAAGTTCGAAAAAAAAATGTATCTGAATGTGAGTGGATGCAAAAAAAGTATTTCATGAACGACTGAACATTTGAACAAGATATATATAAGGGAGAGTGTGAGCTAATAGAAGGAATTGAAAAATAATGTGTTTAACACTTTCTAACGATAGCCACGTGAGTAGCAAAAATGTATAAAAAACGCGCATTCCCCACAAACACTGCACTTGGAATCGGGAAGAGTTAACATCCTGAAACTTGCAAGGAGCATGGTAAATTTGCTTCCGAACTCTAGACTGAATTTGAATCAATCCTAGAATTTCATACTAGCATCGGAAAACATCGAAACACTGGATTTTGATTAATTGAATTCCATTATTCCAAGACTCGCAACAAAATGAGAGATAGGTAGACAAGGACAGACAGATGAAAATTGAGTCTTAGTACGCATTGACTTACGCGTAGCGCATATGTTTCAGATCCAACAAGTAACATAAAAAAAAAAAAAAAAAAAATTTTTAGTCAATTCCTACTTTTTTTCACTCTATTGCAGAAAGTCCTTTATAAATAATTTTCATTCATTTTTTTTTAAGTTTATCTGACGGCATCTATGGGTAGATATATGCAACTTAAATCTAAAAACTGAAATGAATTAATTAAATTTAATGACTGAATTAATATTTGAGAAAACTGCATTGACATTTCAGTGTCATCCACTACAAGTTAAAAAATGTAATTGAACTTGGTGGATGAATAAGTAGTATTTTATGAACGATTGAAAATTTGAACAAGATATATAAAGGAAGAGTGTGAGCCAATAGAAGGAATTGAAAAAGGCTGCTAAATGCGTTCTCAAGAAATATATTTGTAAAAAATGCGGCGCAGTTTGTAAACTGTGTGTGAGAAACGCGGTGCAGCTCCGTTGGTTTGTTTGAAAATGAGATGGGTCTCCGAACCCGAAGGAAGAGCGCCGTTAGGGGTAGACGACTCTATGATGGCCGTCAGCCTGTGCGAATTATTGCAAATGAGGAAGGGTGTCGGAGCGGTTCGTATGAAGCGCGTGAGCTTGGAAATGACTGCACGAACGCGTGACAAGTGCATCTTTCTGCACAATTTATAATTTGAATTCAATATTACCCGAGTCGGGCGATCTACTTTAAAATAAAAAGAACTACAGTGGATAAAAAAAGTATTGGCAATTGCCGATAAATGATCATATTTGGTAACAAAGTATGTTTACATATTTTATTTTAACATAGCGATTACAGAAGGAGAAAATACAAACAAATATAACGAAATTTTCATTTAAATATTTTTTAGTCAAAATCTACGAGAAAATCCGAAATTTACATGATAAAAAAAGTATTGGCAAAATTATGAGCGAAACAAAATCAGTATATGTTTAGTACTTTGTATGCATACCTTCTGCATCTATAACAGCTTGTAATCTATTTCTCATAGAGGAAACTAAGGTCTTTGTTGTACTGTTGGGAATTTTTGTGCCACTCTTGCAAGAGTAAACGTTTGAGGTCGTCTTTACTTGAAATTTTATGTTTCTTGGATTTCTAGATCCAGCAGGTGCCATAAATTTTCAATTGGATTGATGTCAGGCGATTGAGGTGGGGGTTTTAATTGGCGAGGAGCATTGTAGAGTAGCCATTCACGGGTGAGATTCGCTGTATGCTTGGGGTCATTGTCTTGTTGAAAAACGAATGATGTTCCCAAGCCAAGATTTTGGGCACTGATCTTTGCTATGGCGCAAAATGTCAATGTATGTACGTGCTGTCATAATACCATCAATAAAATGCAGGTTGACGATTCCATTAGCTGCCATACAGCCCCAAACTAAGACGCTGCCTCCACCATGTTTTACAGTAGCAGTTAAATGTTGCTTTTCCAATTCAGTATTTGGCCTCCTCCACACATATCGTCGTCCATCACTGCCTAAAATGTTAAACTTTGATTCGTCGGAAAATAACTGTGTTCCAAAACTCTTCAGATAAATTAACGTGGGATTTTGCGAAATCTAACTTCTTTTTCTCTCCTATTTATTTCCGAGATGAATGGTTTCTTTCTAGCTGCCCTTCCATAATAACTTCTCTCGTGTAAAACATTCCGTACAGTCTGTACGCTGAAAGTCTTTTATGAAGTGAAAGCAACATCTCTAGCTATCTGGAGTGCACTTATTTTAGGTTTTTCTTAACCTTGTTAATAATGACACGTTCTTCTCTTGTAGAAAATATTCGAGATCGTCCACTTCTAGTCTTATTTTCCGTTGATCCTGTTTCCTTGAACTTTTACAACACTTCTGACAGTAAATAAACTTATATTGAACTGCACTCCTACAGCACGATAAGTTAAACCTTCATTTCTGAGCCTAATAATCGTGTTTTTAACAATAACGTCCAACTCTTTTCGATTTCGAAGTCATTTTACTGCAGTAATCGCAAAATAATGCATAGACACTTTTGGAGTAGTTTTGTAGACTTTATACCGGTAGAGTTTCTTATCAGTCGAAACACGTGAACAATGTTACAAATTTGCATAGCAGTTAAAACTGTGCCAATACTTTTTTGACATGCAAATTTTCGTTTTTGAAAGAAAAAAATCGCAAAAAATGCAAATTAAAATAAAATTTTTACTATTTTTATATATCTAAGATGTCTTGTATTTAATTCACTACAGCTAAAATTGCATAACATTTTATTTGTCAATATGAATAATTTAAGGCAATTGGCAATACTTTTTTTACCCACTGTATATTGAATGTTGGAAACGTTTATCTATGATGCTTTACACATCAGCAACAAAATACATTAAGCAATTTTTATTTTTTAATTCACAAGAAAAAAATGTTTTTTTTTTTTTTTTTTTTTTTTTTTTATAAAATTGAAAATAACAATATAGTCTCAAATTTTTGAGAAATGGTAATTCTTTTTACGAATACAAATATTAAAGAATACAAATGTATTCTTTTTATATTTAAATATGTAAAACATTTCTTAAGCACGTTTATTGAACTCATCATGGTAAAATGGGTATGCAAGAGCTATCGATTTATTTAATATTAAAGCAACAATAGAACCGGTGACATTAAAATATTCATTTTTTTCCCTTGCCCATTAAAAAACACAATTCGAAATGTTTGCGATTACAGTTGAAATATTCCGCCGAGCTTTTGTTGCTCAGGGAACAGAACGAAGAAATGTGAACTGCAAAAACTGAAATCTAAAAAATAAATCTCTTTCTGAAATAAAGCTAAATCTGAAATCAATGTATCTGCAAAAAGCTGCATAGGGAGAAAGATGTTTCACATATGCTCAATGTTTCTTTATGACAAGGGATAAGAGCAGTCAGTTTTATTTTTTCCCGTAATACTTCACTGTCGCATCTATTTCAATTTAAATTTAAGATCGCATCCTTTTTAGCTTGCAAAAAAGGCCTTTTTTCTAATATTCCAAAGCAAACGTATTCATGAGGCTCTTTCTGCTCAATTATATTTGCATTTCACTGTATTTTGAAAATCTTTAGCTCAACCCTTGTTTGTCACTAGAAGTTAACAATAGTGGGCTGCAGCTATTTCTCGAATGAAACAAACGCTGTACAAAAAGCTGCACGAAAATCTGAGTTGTGATGGATTTCTTCAATTGGAGCAGTTGCGTGGGGGGCGACCGCAAAAACTGAGGATTTCAATCCAAGACCCGCCCCCTTTTTAGTTTCTGTTCGTTACGATGTGCACTCTTTTCTGTTAACTAGTAACTCCAGTTAAGGTTTTTATTTTTACTTTTTATACCCTTTTTTATTAAAAAAGGATCGGTATAACTATATATAACCCAAAAGGTTAACTCTCATCTAAAGATGTCTTGTATTTTTAATGGCTATGATGATAATTTTTTTTTTTTTTTTTAATGTTCACGGCATCTGCAAAGGGTCTTTAGTTGTAACGAATTTTTAAATTTAAAATGTTTGCTCTTCCTTTTTAATTCTTTTTTCTGATATGCTTACGTTTGTAATACCCCTGTTTCAAATTCGAACCGATGTTATGCTAATTAATCTACTAACACTCATTGGCAGTAACCAACTCTAAATACTGGATCCAATATTATTAACTAAGGTGAGGAGGTTAAAGGGTCTTCTCGTCCCCAATGCCAGTTGCCAGGCGGGTTTCTTAAGATATCCGATACCGATTTTCATCAAGATGGAGCAGCAACACCTGCATTTAAGTAGTTTCTGGTTGTTTTTTTTTTTTTTTTTTTTTTTTTTCTTTTTCATTCACAAAACTATAAAGTGGTTACATTTTTTTTTTTTCTTTCTAATGGAACTGGCAAACACTTAGACAGCTTGGTCTTAGATGCCTTAAGGCAAGCGCTTGCACAGACGTTACTCACTTTTCATTACCCAGGGGGGCACGTGTAACTTGAAGATAAGCCACGGACGTGGAGTAACAAGACCTCCGCAACGCTCTACGATCCTATGAGACCGGGACCTACGGTTTAAAGTGGATTCCGAACCCCTACAAACATCCACATGGCGCCGCCGGGACTCGAACCCGATACCTGTGGTACCGAGAGCCCTTCAGACCCGGGTTAAATTAGAATGTGCAGTGGAAAATCGTAGAAATATGCAATGAATATTTCAGATGTCCTATTTATTTATTGCCTCGTGGAAACACGAAGTTTTATTATCTGTGCACAATGCACTAAAGTTTTTAAAGAATTAATTTCATTTACGAATTAAAATAACCGTGTTATCGAACTTCAATGAAAATACTGAGACAAGTGTGTTCAGACTGACGCAAGCATTCGGCGTCCACCAATGCGGACGTTTCTTTTTTATAATTATAACTGCTATCATTCATAAAAATATCTGAAACACTTGACAGTATATTATTCAGTACAGAATCTCTCAACAAGAAAAATACGAATTACATCGTTTGCTTGCACTGATAATACGGTGCACAGTTAGAATAATATGAAAATACCGTAAAGTAGTCTTTTGGCTGTTGGATTATTTGAATAAATGGTTAATATTCGATAAGAATAATTACAGATATTCTTGTTGTCGTCGTATCCCCTCATGGAAGGAGGGAAGAGTGGTGCTGCTATAACAGATGCCAATAACAGATGTATTAAATATATTTAGTTTTAATAACGAACCGCCCGGAATAATAATGGTTAATTTAGGTTCAAAAATGCATGAAATCATTTCACTTTACAAGTGAAGGCTCAAGTTAGTAAAGCTTAGTGGCCTTCAATGTGAACGTTATGATCTTTTGTGCATTTTATTATATTTTTGTTTGTACTATCAAAATAAAATGAATAAAGTGGTGTAACAATAGGCGGCAAGTTGGACAAATTGCCACGGGCCCCGGCCCGAGCAGAGAGGCTATGAGTACAGATAAGACCCAACATTTATTAATACAAAAATAAAAGTAGGAATTCCTTTTGCCATCCATGCATCATTGGGGCATTTTTTAAATTCACTTGTTAGACATTCTCCTGATTTTTGAATAGGTACTTCAAAATTAAAAGTGAGAATCCCCCGCTGAGTCAGTTTGATTTGTCGCTGTACGGTCATTGTGTGTCCACTTAAGTTAATTAGACCGAGACCCAGTTTAAAAGTGGATTCCGAGCCCCTCACAAACATCTATGCCTCGTCCAGAATTCGAACCTGAAACCTGTGGTACCAAAGGCGCTAGCCACCAGGCCGCTTGTTGGCGTCACATCGGATCGAATCAGTCTTAAAGTTAAATAGTTGATTGTAGATGCTATACAATAACATAAAAAAAAAAAAAAAAAAAAAAAGATGGAGTTTGAAAGGGGGAAGCGTAAAGATCAAGGGTAAATAAGGGTCGGGCGTAAAAATACAGTGTGCATTTCTTTGTTATTCTCTATTTCATCAGAAAGCAAATTAGAACCATGTTTGTTATTCACAAACAAGGCCACTACAAAAAAAAAAAAAAAAAAATGCAGGCTATTTGGACAGAAGGCTATGATGATTGGAAACGCATTGCAGAAGTCAAAGAAAGACACGAGACATCGACCGCGTCATTTTATTATATTTTATACCGTCATTTTATTATATTATTTTCATTATATTTTATACCAGGTATTCAAGAAAAACAGGCCAAATGGGGGAACTGTGTGAATTACTGTCTGATTCAGAAAGATGAAAATGAAACTCGCGCTCGTAATTAAAGAGTCCTTTTTAAGAATTCATGTAGTTGAAGATCAAATTGTCCAAACAGATCATAAAATCCATAACTCATAGAAATATTTCTCTGAATAAGTGTCAAGGACAAGGTTACGATGAAGCTAAAAATATGAAAGACACCTCTGATGGACTTCAGAAAATTGTAAGATAAAAGACATTGTGCCCAATGCGGTGTATGTCCATTGCGCTGCTCATAATTTAAATCTGGTAGTTAATGATGCAATAAAAGAAGTTATAGAAATGAAAACATTTTTTAAAACCTATTTATAATGCAACTGATGCAATAAATCAATAGGCAACAACCGAAATGCAGCAGATTTATAACTTTTCGGATATAGCATCAAAAGGTGGAATATTTTATCAAGTTTTATATCACGATAAAGAGGGGCAAGTCAACCTCAGTAACATTGAAAACCTTAAATCCAGCACGGTGGGTCGAAAGTTTTGATGTCATTTTTTCTTTAAAAGTTCAATTTGTCGAATTTCAAAATACGCTCACAAAAACTATTAACTCTAAAGCAGATAACAGAAATGAAACTATTTCAATATAGAAGAAATCGAAAACTACAAGTTTATTATATCACTGGGTTTGCATTCTCAGTTTTCGCTCCACTTTTATATATAAAATAAAGTCTTCTTCCATAAGGGAACTGGCTGATTTATTAAGCATACGGAATCATTTCATGTCTTCACGCTTTCCAGAAGTGTGCACAGCATTTATGTTATTTGTAACAATTTCTGAGACTACGGCTGGTGCTGAGCGATCATACTCGAAATTAAAATTGATAAAAACCTATTTAAGCAATTCTATGAGACAAGACAGATTATTTGACAATTACAAGACAATTTGGCTATTCTATCCATCGAACGTTCCGTGTCCCGAAACTTGTACTTTGATGCTGTCATTCCTACTTTTTGCTGATTAGAAAAATCGAAAAAAGCTGAACATTTTAATTCAATACCACCTTTAAATTAAAAGTTCATAGTATCAAAAAAAAAAATACGTATTTTAGGTAGTAATTTTTAAAAAATAAAATAGAATGATGATATTTTGCATTGAGGGGCCCCCATTCGAAAAGTTTTCCAGTAGCCTCAGACGGTATTGTTAACGTCACTGGGAAGGGCAAAGAAAAACGCAAAGACCGTGCAGGAAAACCATTTCAAGAAAGACAATTTTTTGCAATGAGTCTTATCGAATGAAACACTCGTTTTTCTACTGCAGAATACTTATGTCCTAATGGACTCCGCTCAGGTATGCAATAAATTAAAAATAATAAGCATTTTAAAGTCACCAATTAAGATAATGAAATAAGAATATTTGAATGTTCATAAAAAAAGGAAATTCTTATCTGTGATAATAATACGAACATCTGAGTGTTATCAAATCGTTTTTAACAGGAAGATTTTACTGAATGCACCGATTTTCTTACTCTTGCGAGTCATATATAAAAAAACATCCTTTCCTGTTCTCCATTGTTTGACATCATTAAGCATCAAAAGGAAAAACGCGGATAACACGAAATCTGTTCATTTGAATTTAGTGAAATTATCATAGAATAAAATAGAAAAATACTCTGTAAACAATTAAATAATAATTGTTTACAGAGGGTAATACAAAAAAATTAGAATAGTCGACGCCCAATTGTTCACTGTGTGTAGGGGGGGGTTTGTTCATACGAATGTCATATTTTTCCCTTTTGCTGCTTAATTTTCCAGACGCAGCTGTGCACGGAGAATCGCACATCCTTTCATTCTGTCGCGTTATCTATCTGGCAAAAACTACGTCAAGTGTGCCGAAATTATTTTTCCAACCCAACACACCCCTTTAAATAGAATCCTATTTTCAACCCACAAAAGCCTTTATTTCAATGAGTTGGAGCATTGCGCTTGAATCGTCATTATTATAATTCACTTTGAATAGAGATTAGTATGTGTACTGCATTTTCCCAAGGCTTATACAATTCACTTGATGTGCAATGGACTATCGAAGGCCATTTGAAATTGAAGTATTGCATCATTAGAATGCGAGTAAGTTCAGTGGCCATCCTTACCACTACCTATTTAGGAACGCGGCCTGATGGCCAACAGGCTAGCGCTCTGCCCTTCGGTACCACAGGCTTCAGGTTCGAATCCTGGCGGTGTCATGGATGGTTGGGAATCCACTTTAAACTGTAGGCCCGGTCTGTTTAGCCCTCGCGTGCCCAAGAGGACCGTAGAGCGACAAACTAAACCTATTCAGGAAAAGAACTGCAACAGCCATGCTGGACCCCATCATGACTGCTCGAACTGTTGTAGATCCGAGGTCCGTTCCACGGCAAGCGAAATCGATATGCCATTGGCCTATTGTGCGAAGAGCTTTTCAATCCATTTTACACATTACGGTAGATGAGCTTCGGGCGCTTCGAGTAACAACAACCCTCCAAGCACTATTTTTGATAATATTGGTTGATGCGGTTTAACGGAAACAAGGGCTATGTTGCGCCAATTAATTTCTTGACGAGCAACAAAACATACTACACAATTATTTATAGAAAGTTTTTGATTGCATTCACAGCCAATTGCGGCTGTAGTCAAGATATTGATTCTTGTAAGGTCGCCAATGCGAGTGGGTTATTTAGGTCTTTTTTTATTTTAAATTTAATACATAATATGTAAATGGTATACAATGTCCGGAAAGAAAGCGATTCTCAATCCAATCCAGTAAGACTTCTATTCGTCTCAAATCATCCTCTGCCTAAGGAATGAGCAAAATTGCGTTTTCAATGTGAAAAAATCATAGAAATACGATTTTGAAGATGAATTTCAAAAAAAAAAAAAAAACCTTATGACACGAAAAGACTACGAACATCACACATACTACTTTTATCTTGCACAGCTCAACTCGCTTTGGTAACGCATAGATGGGAAACAATCCAATGCAAATTTAAGGCGACACCATTAAGGGATGTTGCTGTCTTTGCTTGTAGCTTCGCCACAGTACGGCCTTTTAAGGCGGCGGCACGCAGCTGATTAATTGTCAGAAAGCAATTGCAACTGAAAAATTATCGGATGCGGGCACTGCGTTGATTTCAGACTCAGTCCCGTTTGCTTCGGTTCGGGAAGTGGAAACGAAATACGAGATGGCCCTTCGAGTCGAGCTCCTCCGGTCTTCAGAGGGGCAGCTTTTATGTAGTAAAGGTACCTTCCACCGAGGCGACAGGCGACGACGCGACATGCGGCAGGCAAGAAAATCTTTCGACCCCCTTCACAGCGAAACATCAGAAATAGCATTACGCCTAGTGAAGTTCCGCTTCGAGTTGAAAGTGGGTCAACTCGAAGCGGTGGATTTCAAACCGGTTTCAGGCGAACGCGGTGAGGCTAGTGATGGGTCAACTCTTGTCGCTTAAACGCTTCTCGCCTCGGTGAGAACGAGCCCTTAGTGCTGATCACTCGAGTTTCACATCGTTCAGGTCTGAATCGAGAAGGGAACCCGAGCTGATCAGGGTCAGCTCCAGACGAGGAACGAATGAGATTTGGAATGGAAAACTGTTCTTTATCTCGAATCTCCGAGCCAATGGTTTTCGATTTTTATCTATCGTTTCTAAAATCATGGATCTTCAATGTTTAAAAATGCAACTAATTGCTGTTTTTAAAAAACTACAGTAGATGAAATGAACGAAATTTAATTACCTTTTCCAATTTTTGTGAATATCAGCTTTTTATGTATATATCATTTCTAATAAAAAAATATACTAGAAAATCATCGTCCAGTTTATAGATTTTGAGGAGAAATTTGACCATCTATATAAGCAAGAGTGATTCATTGGAACATCCCACATTAATATAGATCTATCAATCCTGTTTACGATCGACTCGGTAAAACGGTCGTCATCATATATGAAAGAAACTGACCTTGTGGGAATCAAAGTAAGATTGAAATCGGACGACGGTCTTTGAACACATTTTAATGAATTTGCCTCAAAACATCTGGAGAGCTCGAAACAAAACTATTTTCAAGGGGAAAGTACCGAAATTAACAGCTCAATTTCGAAAATACCCCGATTTCATGTCTGTCGAAAACTTTCACCGAAACCTTTCGTTTTATTCAATTGTTTGAACGCTGTTAAATAACCTGATCCGATTTTTACGATGAATTTGCGAGTTCCCTCCTCGATTCAGACTGTACACTGACGATGTGAAACTCATACATAACACATAAATAATTGAACTAATACTAATATATAAAAACTACTTAAATAACTAATACATAAAGTAATACTAATACACAAACTAATGCTAATACATTAAACTAATACATAAAAAAACTGCTCATCTGAAGTACTCGAGGAGCTCAACTGAAAGTTAATAGTTCGTTTCCATTTCTCGAGCCAAAGAAAACTGGAATGAGTCTAAAATCAATGCAGTGCCTCGCATCTAAGAATTTTTCAACTACAATAATAAATAATTCACACATATAGAAAAATAATCATGTCCAGTTTTTATAATATAAAACGATCTTTTCTGCATTTTTAAATGCAGATGTGTGTCTACATTTCATTTAAGAATCAGAATTGCAGAATTTATAACAGTTATAAATTGCAGTGCTATTACGCGATAGCAGTAAAGTGGCGCGGAAAATTTAAAATGCGTTTCCTCATAAATGAACTGGAATAAAAAGTAAGTAATTCGAAAAATAAAAAAACAAATAAAGAAAAACATCGAAATAATTTCATAAATCTTAAAATGTGTATTTAAAATATTACAAAAGTAAAAGCATCTGAGAAACTACGTCATTAAGTTTCAAAGATGTTCTGCAATTTCTTGACTGATTTTGATAGTGTGAAATGACAGCAGTAGAAGGCAGATGTAGGATGCATGTGTTTCTGAGAAGAAACCGCCATTTTCATCGCAAAGCATACGTCATTGAAAACCTTGCAAATAATGACAATGAAATGCATTGGCTTCCACAAGTTAAGAAAAAAAAAAAAAAACATGTACGCTAAAAATAAGTTTCCATAAAATTACGCCATCTATGCAAAATGTATCAGAATACGATATGAGAATGAGTGGAACTGCTGTTTAACGTCACTGTATGCATGACCGAAAACAAGCTTTAAAAACACCTTCAAGCAGAAACTGCGTAGGAAAATTTCGAGATAACGTTTTATAACAAAATAACGATACGAATACGTGACATCATTTATTTGATGGTGAGCCGCTGTGCCAATGGAAGAGAGTCAGAGTTAATCCTACTCAGAAAGATGACTGAATGTCCAAGATTGTGGAATGGCATCCGAAGAACAGAATCAACCGAGGAAGATCAAGAGCTGTAAATAACGCGGATGAAAGTTGTTTGCAACAAACTGCAGAAAAACTGCTACATCAACCCCCCTGTTGTAGAAGGAAGGATCAACTGTGTGCAAAAGTAGGGGTGTATGCAAGCCATACAGCATTTGTGTGCACCTTTCACAGCACGCCACCGAAATCAAAGGTTTAGTAATTGGGCACGCGCACATGTCAGTTGGAGTGCAAAATGGGGATCTTACTGTTGATTGTCGCTCTACGGTCATCTGATCTTACTGTTGAGTCTGGATTTGTTTTGCGAAATGAAATTGTTGGTCAGGCGGCAGCTGCCAACCCACTATTATACCAGTCATATCCACGAAAGAGACAGGTTTGTTGAGTCCAGGCTATAGGGTCCAGAGTGTGTCGCTCCGAGAGGCCCTGTTACTGCTCAATTGCATTCTGAACTGAATTGTTCGTCCTCAAACAGGTGCAGTTGGTGACTCGTTCATCCTACAAGGGGATAACGTTAGACTCCGCAGAGATCGGTGGATGATGGAGCTTCGTAAGCAGGCAACTCTGCTGGACAGCACGCGCTCCAGATTTGAGCGGCCTGATGGCCAATTGGCTAGAGCTCTGGCCGTTGGTATCACAGGCTCCAGTTTCAAATCCTGGCGATGGCATGGATGTGTGTGAGTGGTTCGAAATCCCCGTTAAACTGTAGGTAACACAAAGTGTGCATAAAATGACCGTGCAGACCAAACCAAATCAAAGCTCCAGATATATAACCCAATTGATACTTGGGATGCTCTAAAGCAGCGGTTCTCAAAGTTTTTGAAGTTGGGGCTCCTTTAAAATATTACAAATAATTGTAGGCGCACTCTATTCAAATTTCTGATAACTATATTGTGATAGTTAAGTCAAAGATTACAGAAGAAAAAAAAAATGAAGTGATAATAAAATAAAAGGAAGCGCACCTTAAATTTATTCATTTTCGTGTTTAAGAGAAACATGAGCCTGAAGTTTTCTAGAGATCTTCTTAGTTTGCTTTTCAAATATATCCCTAAACATCTATCAATTTCTCATTAATACATTGAAGATTTCCTCCTTTTTTTTTTTATTAATTGTGGTGACGGTAAAAATCTTAATTCACACAAATAGGGCGTTGAAAATTATAATAACATTTTTAAAGTCGTTTTTAGATATTAACACGCATTCTTCTTTTAAAGAAGAATTCAAGAGTGAGTTCTGTATGTTTCAATCCTCAATCCACGATCAATGGATATAACTAATAGTTCTTCTTCAATGAATATTAAATGATCAATTCCACAAGTTACAGACAGCGAAATCTCATAGGCTGCAATGGAAATTTTATACCAATGACAATCACATTAGACGCTAATATTTCCAACAACAATGCATGGAAGTGACCTCTCCTAGTTTCTCGCAAACATTCTTTGGCGCACGATCTTTGTTCAGCACTTTTTATGTGAATGAAAGAAGAAAAAAAAACAATCAGAAGAGTTAGCTGTTTATAGTGACAATGTCTTTGAAAAAAACAATCAAAAGAACGACTCTTTTTTTTTACATCTGGATACATGTTTGTCAGAAATACCACCGCAGGGCGAACCTGGAAATCTGCGGCGCACTCTTCAAGAACCACTGCCCTGCAGAGACGCCCCCAGCAACCCTTCAGGGTTCTCAAACCATCTTGACGGAGAGTCCATAAGCAGCATTTTGAGTACAAAGAATTGCTGCTAGATGTGATTGTCGTCTACAGTGAAGCTGATCACGCATTCAGGGCGGAAGATGCCGGTTTTTTTTTTTTTTGTGTGTGTTTCCCTTATGTGTTCTTTTTTTTAATTTTTTTTTCTTTTAAATTTACTTATATTTTTCAGTTTTTTTTTTTTTTTTCTACTTAAGTAAACTTTATTTTTGCTACTTCTTTAATAGTTTATTTGCACTAGATTCTAAATTCGAATTCGATATTCAAATGCTGATGAAGATGTTTATGGAGATTCTCCGTCATCAGGTTGCCAGTTCAAAATTTGTTAACATTTTTGGAAAAAATGTTAAAAAATTTTTCTTTCCATTTACCTTTCCCATTTTAAAAGTTTGATGAAGTATCCTACAATTTTCATATTTTCATCTTAAAAAGTTCAAATTTTTTTAACACTAGTTGTAAAAAAGGGAGAGTGAGGGAGCAAGGGGTGAAAGACACTCTTTTCTTCCGCTAAACAGGGTCCAAAAGCTACGGAAATAGAGAAATCAGAACGACTGCACGGATGCAACCCATGATGCCACTCGGAACCGGTGCTTCCACGCGGTGCATTACGCTGCGAAAGAAGAAACCAAATCGAATTTCCGCCACTCTCTGCACGCGGAAGCCAGACAGCCGCCGAGTGGCTCGCCGCCAGAGCGTGCCGCCCACGTGACAGCGGGATTAGGTGACGAGGCTGCTGGCTGCACGCGAAAAGGGTTTTCCTGACCACGTCCCGTCCAGAGCGGCGCACCTGCCACCCCGGGGCGGAACGGATGCCAGCAGAAAAACGAAAATAGTTCCAAAGTGAGGCAACTGTCTTCTGAAGAGCTCCGAACCCTGCAGCAGCATAGCGCGTGAGAGGAAGCGCCGAGGTTCGGGGTGGATGTCGAACGCACGATTAGAGGTGAGAACTCCGTTTCAGAATTCGAATCGCACTCGTCTGAATGCGAACGGGGAGGTTTCCCACCTGTGCAAAATTCATTTTCAGCGCAAATGCAGCGAGGTTTTCAATGTAAAGTAAATCATCCCACCTCGGATGTTTGGATCACTCGTTCAGTTAGTTCCTCGGAGAGATCTAGCGCTCTTGAACACATCACAGCGCACCCCCATCATCCACGAACCCAGCGCCGTCCTTTTCTCGTTCAAGAGGCTTCGACACAAGATCCAGCCACATTCATTGTCAATAAAGAATTTTTTTTTTTTTTTTTTTTTTTCACATCAGCAGAATGTCGTCATGTGTCTTCCTTCTTTAAACAATTTCTGACTGCTAAACAAATACTGAATAGAGAGAATCCCATAAAAAAATGTTTTGTATTGAAATGAAATCTCTTTGGAAAAAAAGACTTTAACATGATTTAGAGTTGTATTCAAAACTTGATTGATCAATTGATTGACACAATGAAAGAAACAGTTTACGGGTATATACGGGTTGATTAAATGGTCATGTGGAAAATTTCATGTATATATAATCCACTAACGTAGATAATGCTTTGTCAAAAAAACGAAAGGCCTCAAAAGTCAACCCAACATGAAGCAAACTGAACGGCTGCACAATTCAATCGCAATGGAAGTAAAAGGAAAAAGGCTTTCGAAACGCGAACTTACCGTTGCGGGGAAAGGAACACTACCGCAGCAACAATTAACGAGCGACGTGACATGACGCGACTCGGTTAGCGGCATTATCGACAAACCTGTTGTCGAAAAAGCTCTTCATTTAGCTTTGAAATTGGGAGCAAACGATTTGCATGCTGTTTACTGACTAATCTTCCTGCTTGAGGAAAGGAATAAAAACAGCTTTGGATTCGTTTATTTCGTATGCGATATACATGCGAGAGATTTGAAAAATTGTTCATTGCATCAACGCTGTTCACACGGTACCTCGTGCAATGCGCCCTTCTCGTGATGTCTCGTTGGTTAAGTGTGCAACTGCCGGCGTCGCTTGTCCAACAAGATCGGTCGAGTTGGATCCTGTTCGAATCCGGGGTCCCGTTCCAAAGCAATCCCGAATACATCCAGCGATCGAATCTTCACGCCAACAAAAGAGAAGCCGTTTCACAAATCTCCCATCATGGGTGGGGAATCATCAGTGAATCGTGTTGAATGCAGAAGGAAGAATGAGGAATTGCGGTTTGGTTTGTCACTCTGCTCTCATCTTGTGCACACGGAGGCTAAACAGACCGGGATCTACCGTTTAAAGGGGATTCCGAACCACTCCATGCCTCCACCAGGATTCGAACCTGTAGCCTGTGGTACCAAAGGCCACAGCGCTAGCCACCAGGCCGCGAGGAATTGCGGATGAGTGCCGCGCGCATCATCGAGGAATCAAAAATGGCGATTCGGCAGACGGATCATGTGTGAGAAGACGGCAGGTGAAAGAGAGTTGCATTCGGGAGGCGCGAAAGCGTCGATTATTTGGACCATCCACAGCATCGAATGAGGAGAAAACTTGAATCAAATTAGTTATATGGGCTTTTTATCCGTAATAAACAACAGAAGTCCTTATTAAAGTTCACATTTTGTAATTTCGTCCGATAAACGTACAAACCCAAAAACCAATCCGTTTAATAGAAACAATTGATTATTGCACATAGAAAGATTTAAACATCCCTGTTTAATTTTTAAAAAAATTAGATTTCAATCAATTTTTCCAGCCCTTAGTTCTAAATACGCGGGGAATCAAGGAGCGAAGATTCCTTGTGATGAGATTTTTTCACATAAATGTTAGTTATGTAAATAGTATTCTAGAAAAGCGAATGGCTGTATACTTTTACGAAAAAATGTACGTAATTATATTTATCAGGTATAAAAAAACATGTCTTTGCCGTGGTATTGCCCCACAACGCTAAGAATATCATCCAGTTGTCCATTAAACGGTTAACTCGCGTGTGCTTGTCCTGGCGGTGGCATTGAGGGGTTCGGAATCCGCGTTAAACTGCAGGTCCCCATCTAATGAGCACAAAATGACCGTAGAGTGATAAACGAAACCAAATCCTCCTAAGCGTTTAGACTGCGTGAATTTTTTCCTGTTTTTCTGCTCGAACAACCCAGATACACACACAAAAAAAAAAAAAGTAACAAAAAAAAAAGCACCGGTCAAAAATACATTTCTGTATTTCGTCACTATTCAAATTTTGGTAACTGCTGGTTCATTCGGAATGGCTGCTTCGGTTATAAATAACAGATTCCTGTGAGTGTTATGATAGGGAGGCCAATTATTTTTGCGATTTTGTGGACAGACGATTTTTGCAATCTGGTTTGTATTTTCAATGGTTTAATAAAGGAATTGAACGCTTTTGAAAAATATTGGAACGCGGCAGATGGTGTGAAATACAGCATTATCCAGAATTATTTCCCAACGGTCCAAAAACGAAAGAAAGAAAGTGAATGAATCCCTAGGAAAGCTCACTGTGAAGCACACTTACACATATCGATTTCGTACATTTTTTCCTTTGCACGGAATGGTTGCTTTGTGATAAAACAGATCTTAAACAGACACCTTAACAGATGTTAAACAGATCTTCACACCAAGAGTATTCAAACTTCGAGAAGGAAGGACGGCTCACGAAAGGAGAATGTACGAAATCGATATGCGTAAGTGAACAAAAAACAAAACCTATCATAATCAGAAAAGGAAACGCCACATCCCCCAGTGATGGACATTACCTCTTTGACGAAATAGTGACCAGGATCCATGAAGTAAAATATCTTGGACTGATAATAGATTAAAAAAATAATAAACTTTTAAACATCGCATATATACTACATTAACGATAAGTGTTGGGAAACGTTATCTCAGCCACCCACTCATCAATGGACATTCCAAGCTCTCTCCATCTCCGACAAAATTTCTCTTGTGCAAACAAGTTCTTTATGCAGCAGCTCCAGTAGGACAGCAAAATAAACATCAAACACAAATCGTGCAGCACAAATTCCACCACATCATCACTTTTGCTCCCTGGTAGGTTCGTCATACGAAAATGCATCAGGATTTAAACTTAGACTCAATAGATGATTTCATAAAAAAAATATGTCAAGAAAATTCTTCAACACCATCTTAAATCGCAAGAACCCGGTTATTGAAACCGAAAATTTCTTCACGCAACCGAACGGAAACTATCACTACACCTACGCAACTACTGGACGGAATTGAAAAGGGACGGCCTCCTTAACTAAAGATATCACGAGCAAAGAAAAGAAATAATAAACGGATCCAACTCGAACCTTTTCAAGAAGCATCCAATCAATACTCTACCGTTACCAAGATAACAGCCCGGCAATAGAAGAACCGACGACCCCTCAGGCGGATGGAATTCCGACGTTCCTGCCAACCACCCCAATTTCACTGCGTTCAGCTTTTTTCCCCACCCCTTTATTAGCATCTCGCGGTTTTTTTTTTTCTTTTCCTTTCTTCCTCTCATCCCATACCCTTTCCCCCCTTCCTCTTATATTTTAATTGTTTTCTTTAATCAATAGCCTAACAGTTCATTCTATTAGACTTTTTTTTTGTAATTTTGATTCGGAACAGATGCAGTTGCTCTACTCTCACGTATTCAAACGTGTCGTCGCAAAAGGAAGAAATCTGTGGCGAGCGAGTTGCCAGCGAAGCGAACTGGTAATTATTTTTAGATTTTCCTATTTTAGTGAATATTATGAAAAATTTAAAAAACGGTGCCTTCTTTCTCGGATCGCGTGTTTTGCGACTCGCGCAGGTATCGGGGGGAGACGGAAGGGTGCACAGAGACAGGTTTCAGCGACATGGACAGATCGTTCTCTTTCTCGCCAAACTTGCAAGATGCGTTTGTAAGAAATGCAAGGCATTCTTCAATAATTTTAACGATCTATTACTTTTTATTTTATAAAGCCAATATTGGTTTATAACCATTTGTCAGAGTTTTTCACAATTCCTCCAATGACACTGCATTCATAAAACAAATAATATTATGCTTCCCAGAAGTCAGACGTGAACAGTAGAGATAGGCCCACTGATATGCAGCTTCAATCTTCGGGCACCCGTCAAGGATCCCTTCCTTTTGGGGCCGGGCGGTTCCAATGGGGATCGATTTGTCGCTCTACAGTCATTTTTGCACACTGTAGGCTCATTAGACCGGGACCTAAAGCTTAACGTAGATTCCGAACCACTCCCAAAACATCCATGCCACCGCCAAGATTCGAACCTGAAGCCTGTGGTACCAGAGTACCAGAGCCCTAGCCCTTGGCCACCGGACAAAGATAGGAGAAAATACTAACACATAATTAAGGGTAAGGTAATTTGCCATTTCTATTAATAGAAAAAATAGAAATTTTTTTTTATAAGTTTTACTCTTTGAAAACACTAAACATTTAGACCAAGAATCATTTTCCTTTTTGTTTTCATTAAAAAAATCTAACGGAATACGATACAATCAAATGATAAAAAAGAATGCCAACTTTTGAGTCATACACTTTTAGTTAATCAATATCTTGAATTCTTAAGAATGAAATTCAGAACTCAAAATTATCATTATTAAGCATTAATTATCCCACATGTGTTATCACAGGTACATAATACAATATTGTTTAAAATAATCTTTAAGTTTATATTAATATGTAATAACACTCGGCAGCTAAATTTTCCATTTATTTCCATTTTGCAAATTAGAGACTTGGTCGCTGGTACTCCTTGATATAAGCGTGTGTGTGCGCGCCTGCGTGCATTTCGAACCACTTCCACAAACGTCCATGTCACCACCAGGATTCGAACCTGAAGCCTGTGGTACCAAAGGCCAGAGCGCTAGCCAATTGGCCATCAGGCCACATGTTTCGTATATGGAAGCCTTAAAATTATTTTAATGTCACATTACGAAAGGGGACAATGGGGTTCATTATGAAGGGCCCTGTGTTGCGTAGCGATCATTTATTGCATTTCAAGTTACAAACATCAAAACTTCATTGTGAAACCGGAACTTCGGAGGGCATTGCTTGATGAGTGGTGTAATATTCCCCAAGATCAGATTGATACTCAGCATGCCTAGGCATTGTAAGGCCTGTATTGCATCGTTCGGGAGACATACTCCACATTAACCATCATGCTAACCATGTTATGCTGTTTTTTGTAAATAGGTTCTTTTTTGAAATTTGGTCCAGGGAGTAAAAATCGCAATTTTTATTAATTATGTCAAACATATAGCATCTTTTTTGCTCTTTACCTTTTGTTTAATAAATTGACTTTACAAATAAGTCAAATTTGTTTTGCTTCTGTCTCTTTCTTTGCCTGAACTTCATTATCCTTAATTTATGGACATGAGTGTATATAGAGAGAGTGTGAGCTAATAGAAGGAATTGAAAAATAAAAACATACCAAACGATAATACTAAAAATAATTCACATAAAATCATCTCCACGTTGTACTGTCCTGAATCGATGCATTCTTAAGAGGGTATTTTCCACACGTCGTTCGAGTTGATGCCTTTTTTTTTTTTTTTTCTTCTTCTCGAGTAGGAAAGGCAATGAAATGCCTTTCGTCGTCCCCCGGCCACCGATGAATGCAGACAGGCCCAGAAACCTTGAGGAGAGACCACCTCCCCGCCCGCCCCACTAACCCACATCGGGGCTGGCCCACTTATGCAGATCACTCCAATTTCCTCAGACGACCAGCCTCGGCCTTCGCCGCAGAATCGTTCGATACCTTTCTTTTTTTTTTTTTTCTTTCTTCTTTTTCTGCTGCATCCTCGCTGCTCCATTTATGCGGGGTTGCGCAAACGATTCTCTCGGAGAACGATTGACACCGAAGACTGACGTAGCGAGACGCGCCGCGCACGGGGAATATGCACCGCGTTTCTGAAAGATTCTGTGCAATGAAGGGGAAAAAGAAATTCCACGATTCGGCTTCCGCGAAACAACAGGCTTCATGTGTGGAAATGGAGGACGGCAAATAAATTATACTTTAAAAACTAAAAAACGAGCTTTAGAGTTAATCAAACTAAAAATAATTGTTAACTTAAGAATAAAATGACTGACGAGAAAAATGAATGTCACTGTTCTAAAAGCGTGGGTGCTTTGTATGATATTTTTAAACTAACTCTCCATTTCGGAATGAAACTAGTGAAAAATTATAACGATTGATATCGAGCACCCCACGCTTTCAGAACAGTGACATTCATTTTCTCGTCAGTCATTTTATTCTTAACAATTATTTTTTAGTTTGATTAACTCTAAAAGCGTGTTTTTTAGTGTTTTTAAACTATAATATTTAAATGAGGTCCCGGTAAGAAGGACTGGAACTATAGTTCTTACAATAATTTAATTGCGAGTAAAACAAAGGCTAAATTCGAATAGGTCGAGCCAGCCTGGATTCGAACAGGGAATCTCCTGATCCGTATTCAGGCGCGTTATCTGTTGTGCCACTGTCCCACGTAGGTTTGAATGTCTTAGATACTTCAATTCTACATGGGTTAAATTGCTCTTCATAAGTTAAAATAAAATCACTCATCCTGGCGATCCTAATCCTGATGATATGACAAACTTATCAAAGTATTTTAGTGTCGTCGGTCCTGATAAGTCTACAACGTTTAAATTAAATCTGATCGGCTAAAGTAGGGCAAAATCGAGCCCAAAGGGTCAGTTACAAACAAACATACAGGTGAAATTAATAAAAGCGTGTTAAAAAGAAATTCCACGATTCGGAGCCCGTGGAACAATAGGCTTCATGCGTGGAAATGGAGAACGGCAAAAACGAGTGGAAACAAAATAAAATAAGAGATTTAAAGGCTTACGTAGACGAGGAAGTGGTTTTAAATAAATAAGGAAATACCTCATGAAAAGACAAGATCTGAAAACTTCGAGCATCATAAATTTAAGAACGTGAAATAGAATGACAAAAATATTTAAACTATCACACAACTTGATACTGATTTCACACAAACAACTCATTTTTGGGTCGAAATTGTGTAATAACCAAATCAAATTGAAACTTTCCCATCAGCCTTTGTGTCGATTAAAAGATTTTAATTTTATTCATTCAATGAATAAAAAGACTCCACCTGATGGCGGATTTTCTTTTTCTTTGTGCTTTGCGTGGTTTTCTGTACTTTTCATTTAAACAGATTCAAAATAGTATGCATTCTTTCATGTAAATTCGTCTACTTTGTTTGCAAGAGATTTTTTTTTATGGAGAAATGGCTCTGTTATAAAAGGTAAAATCTAAAAAGACTTCATTTAAAGAAAATATTATATTAATATTTAAGATTTAAATCTTATATATTAATATATTAATATAATATTTAAGATTTAAATCTTGTGCACTTTGCGAGAACCAAAAGAAAGAAGAAATCTTTAATTTTTTTTCCCCCTCCTATTTGAATATTTTTCTCCGTCATATACTGGGTTAGCAAAAAAAAGTTCTTCACGTCTTCAATCCTTTAAAAACATTGCGAAAAACCGAAATGACTTTCTCGCCGATCCAATATATTCCGTTTACTAGTTCACCTGTCGGCAAAGAACTGCCATCTGTAATTTTACAGTTCACGAGATGGATTAGCATTTGATAAAAAAAAAAAAAAAAATGTAAAAATTTGTAAGATAAAAAAATATTGTATCCTACATATTTTTATACACTGTAGAACTCAACATTTGAATTTTATGTTGCAACGATAAAAGGTGTTTTCTATTGAGAAATGCGTGAAAATAGGCTTTGCAAAACAAGCGGAGAGCACACACATTGAGAAATAAAATTAGAAAACTATATTCGGGGCTGCATAAAATGGGTGAAAATCATTTTTATCAAAAGCGAGCCAAGATGGCGATTCTCCTCCATCCCTCTCAAGGGGCGATATGTGCTGGCGCGCACCCAGCGCTTTTATCTTGGGGAGGGGGCGTCCGCAAAGTAAAGCGCCACCGTTTATGAGAGCTCAACGGATCCTACTGAAATATAAGTCACAGAAAAGGTATCTGAACTTGCTACAAATTATTTACTTTATTGATAAGTTTTACGTCGCACTCATTTGTTTCAATTATATAAAAAAAGGGTATCATTAAAAACTAAGAAGGTCAAAAGGTAAACATTTAATTTCTTTAAAAAAAAAAAAAAATTCGTCTATTTTCTTTTGTCAGCTAATCGATGGCATCATTTATGTCAGATTCACTACTTCGATGAATACTTCACAAAAACTAAACCAGGAAAAACGACGGCGACTAACCTATTCAGGCGCGATCATACTACAATGGACACCGATAAGAAAAACAAGGATCTATTGAAACATTCAATATTTAACAAAAAGCAATTGGCCGTAATTTCAGTTTTGGACCTGGGAATGGGGGCGACGCCCCCCCCTTCCCCAGGGGTGCGTCGTTCTGAAGTCGCATCCGAACGCAAATTGAAGTTTGGACATTGAAATAATGAAACGAATATCAGAAATGTGATTTTGGTACGCTACGCAAATATAACATTTGCTTTTTAATTACAATATTGTTATTGAAAAAAAAAAAACCGCTATTTCCTCCCCCACCTGTTGTTTCATGTAGTCCATATGTTATTTGCTGCACGAGTAGTTGGATGCTGTTTGGTGTTTCATAACTAGATTGTTAGAAGCAAATAATTTTTTTTTTTTTTTTTTTTTGAATTGTGAAATATTTGAATTTAGCACATTTTAATATACTAATTATATGCATAATAATAAAAAAGATAAAGTTGATGAAACCCAGTATTGAGCCTAATAATAAGAAGAATAATAATTTAAGAATATTTACTTTTTTGTGACTGATATTTTAAAAAAAGTTAGGACACACATACATTTTGCGTAGAAAATAGTTACCTGATTCATAAAAAGATTTCGATACATTCATCTTAAAAAAATAAACTCAAAAAATAAGAAATAAAAAAAATAGATTTAATAATAAAGATAGATTTAATAAAAATCAAAATAGATTTCTATAAAAATAGGAATCCATTTTGATTTTTAAATATACATCACTTTTCTAACGCATGTCATTTCAAATAGTCTTCTGTGGGATTTTTAATTTCATACGAGGAGTAGACCTTTCTAGGGCAGAGGGTAAAAAAAAAAAAAAAAAATAATAATAATAAAAATAAAAACCCCGAAATTTTTAATTTCAATTAAATTTTCCATCGTAAGAAATCTTAGTTGATATTGAATGATGATACATTTTTTCCCCTGCAAAATGAAGAAACACATTTTAAACTCGTTCTATCTTTTCCTTTGATGGCTCAAGAAAAAGTCCATCCCCGTTTAATAGTTCGTTTCCATCCTTTTCGTCCTGTTGCTTTTTTGAGTAATGGAAAAAAAAAATATTCGTCATTTGTAAAACAGTTTCATTGAATGAAATGGTGCGTTATCTCTTCGTTGGTTTCAAAAAGACGAGTGCTGTAAGCAGGCAAGGACGCGCGGCGAGTCAAATGAAATGTCGGTCGTAAAAAGCACTTCAAAGCACCGCTTGACAAAGGGTTTGAAACAAATGGTTCAAAGTGTCCATTGTTTGAATTTTTTTTTTTTTTTCAGAACGTTACTTTTTTTAAAACTTTGAGCACATTTTTTTTTAACTTCATCTTCAACTCATTTTAAATGAATCCATAATGGATCAAAGAACTTTAACGCAACACACGGTTTAACATTTCAAAGAATTAAAATGAGGGAAACACCAGAAAATGCCTGCAAACGGCATCTCTGAGTCCATGCAAGACTGTAGATATTTTCCCCCATATCTCGCGCCCTTTCAGTCACGACATCTTGTTACGTAGAATGAATTGGCGTTAAAAATGGAATAAAAAATCCTTTTTAAACGGATTATTTGAAATGTTAATTATTGGGGACTGACATGTTTATCACGACACCCAAGGTGATTTCGTCATACTCACGTGCAAGAAATACGCTTTTATCATTGCATTTCGTAATACTCACGTACAAAAGGATATTCGTTACGGAGGCATTTCACAATCAATATATAATAGCCCTCCATCACGCTTTTTTTTCTAACAAAAAAAAAAAGAAACAATGTTGCAGATCTCAAAGTAATGAGGTTTTCTTTAAATTAAAATTGTGATGAAAATGGAATTTGTCAGGTCTATAATATATTTAAACTTCTATAAGATGAATAATCCATTTCAACTCTCCCTCCAATTTCTGTTATCATAGTAAAATGCCAGAAGCGTATTTTTAAACCGATTTATTGTGTTTTCGTATAAATGCACAGCCAGCTGCTACTGATGTGTGTGGATCTTCAATAAGCAACTTCTTACAAACACTGAAACAAATTAGAAATAAACAAAACACTGAATGGGATCCTCTTAAATTAAATTGAAATGTATTGAGGTCTAAAGGATTTTAGAAACACATATCAAATGTGGGACAGAATTTGGAATCCCTATCAAAGAATTCTGCGGTCCAATCAAATTGTCAGATCAGATCAGAGAATCAATTGTGACTGCGATATCCACAGCACACAGAACAGTCTACTTTTAAGCAATGCCCTTTTGTGACCTCTTCGAGGAGGGGTTTTTCATTTAATCTACTATTCCGGCTTTTTTAAAGAATCATGGAAAATGCCTACCTTCCAGACATGCGCAGAAAATCAGCTATTATTTAGGAGAATTTTCAAAAATATCAAGATTCAGATTCTGGAGATTTTCGAGATTCATCTATGAACTTACCTGAAAATGAAAAGAAAGAAATTAGACATGGGAATTATTTATCATACATAAAATGCATAATCTTTTCCTTAAAAAATGAAATAAAATTCTTTTAAATGGAATATTCGAAATGTAAAGCATACGGGTTTAACATTTAAACCTACGTTGGTTTCGTAACACTAAACGTATTCCCTGAAACTCAACGACTCTCTAACGAATAGTTTCATTTTAAGCATAAAAAGTCCTCTTTCATTCAATTAAAAAAATGGATAAAAAAAACGGGTTTCACATTATTATATGTCACGACTTCCCATTCCCGTATTCTGTACGTCTCGAACATTTTAAATCTGTTATCTCGTCCAAGTGATCCTTTTGCCGTAATAAATAACTTTTCCCTCTTGAGAAGACAACTTTAATGGTTGCACCTTCCGTAAGTCAGGGGTGGCCAACCCCGGCCCATGAGATTGATCACACTTTTACAAAATATAGTTATTTTATAATGGTCAAAGTAGTGAAAACCAATGGATAAAAACATACATTATGTGTGCATTCCTCTATTCAAAACTGCCGAAATGATGAGGAAAAATGAACTTTGATTTTTTAAAATAATATTCTTGCGAATATAAGGCAGTTTGCATGTTTTGTGGATGACTTTACAGTTACGAGTTCGCAGAATAATTCAATTATATTCTACGAACTCATGATGATTGGATACCGTACCGGAGGAAGAAATACCGCACTAATCAAATATTTTGTAATGATTTCATTTTTTTTATTTCGTTTATATCTATATATTCTTCATTTTGAGTGTCATATATTTCTTTACTATGTGCGTTTAATATCATTGTTATTATAGTAACTATGTTTGCATATAAGAATAACAATGAGCTATATTTTTGTATTGACTATGTTTCAATTTTTCACTCTAAAAATAAATTTAAAAAAAAAAAATGTACACGTTTCACAAAGCCTGAAGGTGGTTATTGGTGAATGTGAGAGGGAAACGTCCCAATTGGATGCGCACCAAACTGAAGAACACTAGATGTTAGCACCATTAGCAGAATAAATATAAACTCCATTGAGTGAACGATGCTGCAGTGATTCATCAACATGCATTCATTCCTCATTGAATCATTTTATCGAACGCGAAAAAGTCGTTCATTCGAGGGAGTGGAACGGCCGATAAAGTAATACCAGGTATATCGGTATATTTTTGCCAACAAACTATTCCAGATTAAATTAAATTTGCAAACTGTAAAATATCAATATTGATTTAAATGAAAACAAATTTATAGAAATATTGTTCACGCAATTCATATTCATAAGTTACTTTTATTCCTTTTTTTCTCACGTTAGAAGAATGGTTTCGTCCGAAATGCGACATTTTAAAAGCAATTGCAACTCTAAAGTTCATTTTGCATCCATCTGTTTATTTAAATACCGCTGACGCGAATGCCAAGAAACACTGCATGCCCTTCAATTTTCAACATAAACTGAATTTATCAATTACACAATGCCCGAATAAATTACGTATAGGAAGGTTCTTTAGTTTAAGGTCTTTTATAATAGCCAATGATTTTTTTCTAAAATATTCTCAAACACTATAATTTATAGACGCAATTTTTTTTGTAAAAAAAATATTTTCCTAGATAAAGAACTAAAAGTATGCTAGAAATATTTTTTTTTTTTTATCAGTGGGTAAATATTCCATAAACATGTACCTTATACTTCCTTCTTCAAATGAATTCATTTAATAAAATAGTTTTATTAAAATCAACCATTTCAAAAAATTTAAAATAAAATAAATAGCGCATAAATAATCGACATACATATTAAATTTCGTGACTTTTTTTTTTTAAAAAAAAAAATTTGAAAATTTCGCGCGGTGGAAAAAAAAAAAAAAACAACAACTAATGAATGTTTCAAGTATGTAAAGAGTATCGTTTCCGAAGATCGAAAATGAATTAAAATAAAATTCTATACGTTAAATAAAAAGGTGAAATAGAAGAATGGCTCAAATGAGATGAATGAGAAGCTCACCCCGCATAAAGATTACAACAAGGCATTGAGCCGAGTGATCAGCCTTCATAACTCTTAAGAATACGGCATTTTCTTAAGATACGTTTTCCCGAGGAGAATGGCGATGGTGAGAGAATCGCGATCGCCTTCCGGAGAACTCTGTAAATGAGGCTTTTCCTTCGGAAGACATCCAGCGCAGGGGAAGCAACTTGCGCAATGCTGGTCGGGGTGACTCAACCGCAAAGGAAGAGAAAATTTTGGCAACATCGCTCACCCAAAGTGTTGTTTCTCAATGAATCCGTCGGATAGGTACGAGTCCTGTTCTTTTTATCATGACACAAAGTATTTGCAATCACTTGCAATAAATTATGCCTTTTATAGAGGAACAAGTTTATGGCAGTTCTCGTTTAATAATCATATTATTAATAAACTATTTTCAATACAGTTTATTTGATTAAGTCTAAATTTTTTTGTTTGGATCCCATTTTGAGTCCTCTTCATAAATAAAGCAGCAGATATTTCTGCTATGACCGTCCTTTTCAGACAGTTTTGGTTTTTCAATCGATAGACGTACTTCTAAAAACGAATTCTTTTCGTTTAGAACTATATAAGAAAAAGAAAGGGAGCTCTCTCTCTCATACACATATATATATAGAGAATATATATATATATACTTTTTTTTTTTTTTATATATATTATTTTATGTGCCTTCATTACTTCCTATTTTAATTTATTTTTCCAATATTAATGTTATTTTTTCCAGAGTAATAGCTCTGGTTTTTATTTTACGTTCAATTTTTAGCTTTTAATGGATGCAACTACCTCTAATTATTTCTTCTATTAATTGAGTACATGGAGATGTTTAAGTCGCATTGGAACTCCGTAAGGAAATACCAATTGCCAAGACATGTTTTTTTTTTTTTTTTTCCTAAAAACGACTTAAGATTATTAAAAAAGATTACTATTAAAAATAGGAACATTCATTTTGACATACTCTCACCATTAAGTTTATATAGAAATTCAAAATTCAAGAGTTTAATTCTTATGGGCAATGGATTTTCGTTAAAAGCAAAAATTTGCGATAACATAACATTATTAATATTATAAATAAAAAACATAAACATGTGTAAAAAGTTGATATTTATGTTTTGAAAATGCTTATAATTTATTCCTAATAAATTTTGAAATGCTATCAGATTCAGATGTTTGGATTTCAACGACTTAAAAATCTTATTGGTTAGGAATGTTCCACGCTGTCAGTAACACATAAAAGCGCCTAAACATAAATATATGCATTGATTTAAAATATAGAAACGATTCCAAAAAAAAAAAAAAAAAAAAAATCTACGTAAAATACCATAACTGGTTTTAGAATCTTTTCAATAAAAGGAAAGAGTATACTTGGAAAAATAATATTTTTGCCAAATAGCTCATACACACGACGGATATAGCAGCTGATTTAGATTCGTTGTTCAGTGTGGTAGACGACAGTCTTCGTGAAGCTGATTGTTCAACATAAAATCAAGTGCTTGCAAGAAAAGTAAAAAGCTCCATTGCTGGATTGAATAAAAAGTAACAGAGCGGTGCATAAAAACAGGCTTTTAAATATCAGGGATAAGACCCGATACATGCAAATTAGAATGGGAAGCGTCTCCTAGTCGATCTTGGATGACCAGAAAGATTGAGTTATCAGTCCATTGTATGAAGGCCAGCAGCTGATTGGGCACCGCTCGTCGGGTGGAGAGCAGGCTTCCCTTTTCACACGGCCGTCAGTGCAGCGATGCAGCGAAAATTGCCTCAGACAAGCCCGTGCTGCGATGCGTCCATCTTCATAACGACTTCCTTATCGGAAGGAGAGGAAGGGGGGGGAGATGATTAAAGAACATTGAAACTGGTGACAGTGACATCTGCCCCGTCTCTTCGGGCTTGGGAGTACCCTCATAGACACGGAGTGTCTCGTAAGAAAAGAGCGACCACCGATAGTTAAGGAAGGAGAAGAAGAAAAAACTTTCGCCCAACAACAAAAAGGATTGGCTTAGAATAACTTGCAAAAGGATTGGATTACAAAACTTATCACGTTTATGAAGCATTTTATATGAATAGGGCTTTGAAAATGAATATTTTGTTGAGCTTTGGGAGCAAGAGTCATAATCCGAGTTCTACTCATGGGTTTTTATTTACAAGCACAGTTTTAATAAACAAGTCGATTCTTCATGGTTTATGCTAGAAAGTTTTTGGCTACCTCTAACAGCAAGCTTTCAATATTCTCCCGCTTTATGCATAGATAAAGGCTACATCCGATAGGGTGGATAGATTTATGTAATATTCCATAAAATCTGTACCTATATAACATTCCATAAATATATGGATGTAATTAATTTTTAAAAATTGAAATTAAATTATATTTATATAAACTATTTAACATGGCCAAATGTTTCAATATACACTTTAACTTAAGTGTCCCACACATAAGTAAATTGCATTGAGTACAAATAAACTCGGATGTAAGCTGTAGAAATGGCTAAGCAAATAGCAGAATGATTATTATTTTAAACATAAAAAGTAAGATCTCGATTTACAGAAATCTTAAAAGGAAAAACACGGCGTTTCATGTACACATGCAAAGACATGATTTCAGCTGCTGTCAGTGCTAATCGCACTAGCTAGCGCTTGGGAAGAGGGGTGGGTCTGCTAATGACTTCTTCTAAAATTAAAATTCTTTCTTCTAGTTCTGACAGATATGGGCTGAACAAGCACTCCCTCTCCATCGTGACATGCCAAGAGAGTACGGCATTCATGCATAGCACGTGCGTCGTCCTGTTGGAAGGTGGACGCGAAGAAATTTTAAGGTCGTACTTTATCAGAACAAAATTCGCGTATGCGAAGAAAAAACATATTTAACATGAACGCATCCTCTACACACATTACAACCTTTCCAGAGCCGAAATTCGTCTGAAAATGCCTCCTGCTTGATTGTCCATATTCAATGTCGTTTCTGGTGCAGTGGCAAGAAAACTCACTTGCTGACAACAGTATGTGAGGCGGAAGACACTTGGCGTAAAGCAAGCTATTGAGTTTTTGACGATCCTGCAAGCCAGCATGTCTCGGGTGTTCCGAAGCTCACCTTCTCTGTGACCCTTGGGGGCATCCATTCCCTATTCACACGACCACTACCTCATGACGAATTTCGACACTTTGGCTTCCTTTATTTAAGCATGCGAATGCGATTTAAGTGCTGAAACTCAACTTCACAATCTAATCTTTTAAACAGATTGTAGGCGCGGTTAATCTTATTGCATAGAAAGGTAAATAATTAAACAATTCAAATTTCAGTTTCAAATTCGAGTCGCTGTCGTAATGGTCAGCGGAGTAAATTGTGCAGGAGTGTTTTAAAAGGGTTTTATTATAAATTGAAAATCAACAAGTTTTCAGAAACGTCGTCATGGATCAATTCATTATCAAATGTTCCAAAGTATTACTAGTTCTAGTGAAGCAGTGGAACACCTATTTAGAGCATGAACAGTGTTCGATATTAAGATGCGAGAACCTCTGAGGGATCGCCTCGCATTTGCGTATGGTTGGGGGGATTCCATCTCATCCTCACTTCAACTGACACAACTATTGGGCCTTCTCATTTTCGAAAATATAACGAATGCCAGGATTTGAAGTCTCTCATGGTGAGCCGCGAGGGACTCGTATTCTTAGATGTTTCTGAAAACACTTTCGAAAGAAAATATTTATACGAAACATGCAAAAGAACGAACACGACAAAAAGGTTTTTTGAAAACAGTTCGAAATGTTTAACAGACTATTGATGCTATTGCAATTCAAATACCTGTTTTGGAGTTGGGGGCAGCATGAACGATTTCCCTAAATTTCATAAGTAGCTATAAAATACATTGTGTGCGACACAATTTTTAAAAATAATTCTTTTATGCTGCAAATAAGCACCTTATGAAAAAAGTCCCACATAGAAAATGTGCCAATCGAAAGCAAGAAATGGATCTTCCAAAGAAGGAAAAATGGAACTGACACACTGAAATGGTTTTAAAAATGTTTTATTGGTTTCTATAAATTCCAGAATGTGCATTCAATAGAACTATTCATCGCAGTCCAAGTGCGCGGATTTTCTTGTGTAGAACAGGTTCAAAATCACTTTCGTCACTTGAAGAGGCCACCTTTGCATTTAATAATATTCGTGGTAATAATGTGATGATAAAAATATCAGGTGAGCCTTCTGTTGATTCTTTTCAGCCTGCTATTTTGACAGCCATCTATTTATTCCTTTTAAAATTAATTTTTATTCATAATATGCATGGAATGGATTTTTTTATAGGACGCACAAATAGGACCTTATAAGAAAAAATTTTATTCGACAATGAAAATCAAAATTTTTGTAAAAGAGCAATTAAGATAGAACGAAAAATAAAAAAAAATGTTTATTCTTATTTAAACTTCAATTTATTACTTCGGTTACGTTTCAGTTTTACAATATTATTCTCTTAGCCTAGATAAGGAAAAAGAAAACATTACCTGCTCCTGTTATTGTGGAGTTTACCGAGCGCGCGCAAACTCAAGGCGTCTGCATTATGGAAGCGGAGGCTGTTCAAACAGAACTTTCTTTTGACGCCGATGCAGGCGCTCCCTTTACCTTCGACATTGAAAACGCGAAGTTGTAATGGAGTGTGATGCCATTCGAGACGTCGTTGGGATGCCGCGAAAGCAAATATTGGCTCTGCATGGAAATCCATGCGAAGAGTGGCCTACTTCTCTCTCGGCCACAGAACACGAAACCTTCGCTTTTGAAACAGAGTCCTGAATGGCTCCTGCTCGATTCCTCTTCGCAATGAGAATCATTTTGTAAACCCTCTGGAGTCGCAGCTTTCCAAGATGACAACGCGTGTGAGAATCTCGTATCTGGATTCAAAAAGTTCGCATAAAGGAATATTTTTTTATATTCATTCATCATTTTTTGAAGGGAGAACTTATTAATAAAAATATAAATATCGACTATTTAGAAAAATTAAATTTACATTTATTGACAGATGAAAAACAAAAAAAAATGAATCATTTCTCTTGAAAATCGTTGTTGACCTTTTTGCTCATACGCGTCAACCTTCATAATGGTTGGCAAAAATCGCCAAACTGTCCTATGTTAAAAGAAATCCTGAAATGCACACCTAAATCTCAGTCTTAATAACTGCTGCCTATTGTTCCTTAACTCGTTTCGCCCGGATAAGTAAACATAGTCAAATGAATGGTGGAGTGACCCTGAAAGTAACCAGCCATCCCCTCCTGACAATGGACAGTGGCGGTTGTAATTCTCATGTGAGGAGTATGATCACGTGAGGATTATGTTGGTTCTAAAGTGACAACCCCGATGCGCTCTCTATTTTATGAAGGATCAATCCATCAAACACATGAACATAAACTTGACTAAAACTGAGCTCCCCCCCACACACACACCATGCTCATCCCGAACTAAAAAAAGTTTTCTAAAAATGCACACACCTACCACTGATGCCATCGGGACGCGCGGTTTTTTTTCTCCCACTGATGGTCCGCTTTTCCAGCTGCCGGCAGCCGACAGCTGCGCGCACCAAGTTAAACAAACAGCAACGTGGAAACCGGTTAACGCTGATGGACTACTCGCGTCTCCCATGTGGAGCGACTTTTTTTTTTTTTAACCGAAAGGATGTGCTTACGCAAGAAGGTACTTTTTGGCAGAGAATTGTGAATTACCAATATGAGGATGTGCAGTTTCGGGCCGATGTCATCCAGTTTGAGCAGACGCGAATGCGATTGAACAAGTTAAAAACCCTTTCGTTTCCAAGGGTAAATCATCGTGGATCGCGAGGAGAATAGGCGCGCGAGAGCCTTCTTTATACTGGGAATTATTAACTGCAACCTGTATGAACAAATTATAGTTCATTCATAATAATGATGCTCGGAGAGTAAAAGAACGGAATCCTTTTGAGCATTCAGTTCTCATTTTCAGTTCAATAGAGAGCAGATATCAATCTTCGATGGATGAGAGAGAGAAAAAGGTTTTGGAATAATTCAATCGCACAGTCAAGTGAGGTTCTGTCCTCATGGCGTCTTAAAATCGCATCACTGTACATCGCCTACCTTGATATTTAAACTTTACTAACGCAAATAAATATTTGAATAACTGCTGTTTGTGAGGATTTAAGATTTATGACGAATGTAGAGGAAAATTGGGTGCCATGAAATAAAAAAAAAAAAGATCTGCAGTAACAGGCTAGCGACGTGTCCGTCTCATCTAGTCCTGTCTAAGTAACCGAGTAGTTTTTCTGCTTTAGTGCGTGATTCCGCAGTCCACGGAGACTCAATCGTCGGTCAAAGAACTATAGCGATTCAAACACCTGATTCGAGCGATTCATCCTCATCATGAGGACACGAATACAGTGCAATAATACGAGCGATTCTATCACTCGTGTCCTCCCTCATGATGACGAATTGAGTGGCTGAATTGTTCGAATTCTTCAAAGTACAAGAGGAACAAATTATCAAAATTAATTTTAACCAAAACATCAAAACCCTGCGATAAAAACATTTGTCAATATTTGTATATTTTTATAATTTTAAATATTCTGTTCGACGCCAAGTATCTTTTAGCCTTTACTCATGAAATGATTAATTTTACTCAAATGATTATCTGTCAAGACTAAGTCAATACAAACAGTAATTTCGAAGTATAATTGCTCTATATTTTGGAGGCCAATGACACCTGTAGCGACTGTTTAGTCCCAGGAGAAAACGACAGCGTAAATTAAATAAAACGGGGGTTTTTGTCAACTTAATAAGCTCCTCTCTTTTAGAATGAAAGGCAGAAACTTGCATTTATTCTAAATATGAGTAAACCTCATAAGATATCAGCTTGCATACAAATTAAATATTTCGAAAAAAATTGCATTTTTAATAAAATAAAACAAGGTTTTTAAAAGGTAATAAAATATCACGGCTTATTAAAAAGGGAAATTTTTGGAAGATTTTTTTTTTTTTTTTTTTTTTTGTGATAGAACAGTTAATATTTTCAAGCTACTTTTTCGAAACCATTTAAATTGTTGAACCATTGCAACATTGTTAAGAATTCACATGCAATAAAAGTGATGGAGAATTTCAGGAAATAAGTTTGTAAAGTACACAAACAGTGCCTTTTCATATCAGTCGGAATACACATTAGTCAAATACACACAATTTAACTCTTTTTACGCCTGTTTTAAAATTATTCTCTATTGTATTTACATTTAAAAATAAAGCAAACTTTAAAAACTTATGGTATCAATAAAACGACAGTTTCCGTTCATTTGAAGCCATGCAGTTATAAACTGCAATGAGATAACTTCTATAGCAGTTCACTTATCCAATGAATGAATAATGTTTAAATACTCATAAAAAATGAGCACAAAAAGGAACAGATCAAAATTTTGCGCTTGTAACATTGATATAAGTCATTATGAAATGAAAGCAAAAAAGATTTTTATCACAATAAATAAATAAATAAATAAAAGAAAACACAGAACATAATATAGCGTAGTTTTCCCTTGAGTTTGAACAGGTTGCTTGTGACGTAATAGGATATCGCATTCCGCACTACTTGTAAGCGCGCCAAGTTAGACCCGACTCCCACGCCACCTAATTTGACGATCAAGATCATAGCCGGAAATTTTCAATCGATGACAAATCTAGAGATTGTGATGACCGAAAACAATTTTAATATTGAGGTGGGAGTCCCAATGATCGCTTTGCTGTGCGACACCCATCATTGTCCTAGTGGAAAATGCTACTTTGTAACAGAAATGTAAAAAAAAAAAAAAAAATAATCCAGTAAGAAATGTTGAAGAAGATCAAGGACACGAAAAACGCCGCTGCCCAAAACAATACTACTCATTTATAGGTAATAAAGTATAAGCGTGCGCAACACAAAATTATCTGAAAACTCGCCATAGTATTTGCCATTAGAATAGAAACATATTAAACATTTTTAAATATATTCGACGTGCATGAAAAATAATACATATAAATATCATTTGTGTTTGTTTGGGGCTTAGCTTCAAAATGATTTTTTTTTTTCTTCTTTCTCTTTTCGGATAATGAATCTTTTTTCATCTACTGATTAAAAAAACAATTCACAGATTCCTTCACATTGCTTCTTCGTAGTACAAAATGCCAGTTCACATTTTCGTCCTAAGTTGCGTCCGGACAAGCGAGTACTTCTCGCTTCGAGTGTCTCCGTCTAACCACGAGAAACAAGACACGTTATCTCTCGCAGCGAGTGACTATCCTTCTCCCTAGTATTTGTTTTATAGTAAAACACATAATTTTTAAGAGCAATGCTGCTTTATTAATGTTAATTCTTTTATTTCTAAGTTTTTGATTTTTCTTATTATGCAGCTTAATTTTAATTTGTAACTGGAGGTGTGGGGACTATTCCCCCGGTACTCCGATAAAATCACACAACTTTGCACTTTGCACTTTGCGAGTGACAGCTGGTCGAATCTCTTGAGATGTGTGGAAAAGACGGATTCTGGTTGGAGTGGAGCTGGATTGTTGACTTCCCTCCGAGGGTGTTGTGCACAAACAGGTTTATAATTGCTTCGCGAGGATGATTCATTAAGTCGTGTTCTCTCGTCTGGACGCGGCTTTTATCGGCAACGCACTCTGCCATGGCTTCTAAAATGATTTCATCGCATTTAGGTGCTAGAATATTCACACAAATCCAGATTTCACGACGAGCCGTTTCATCACTCATGGATCTTCTTTATTGTCATTATACTCATAACGGGATGCCCAAGATTCACACACAGATTCAATTGATAAAAGTATCGGACGGAATGTGCATTTATTTATTTTTTACACACGGTGTATTTAAGCCTTCCTATAAAAACTATCGGCGAATATATCTGCTCACGGTGTGTGTGCGTGCCTCTATTATCTAACTTTGGCAATAACTTTACGCCATTCTAGTTCCATGCAGGGCAAAAAACCTGATGCACGTAATTTAGTCTTTAGATTTTTCGTATGCATTGAAATATAAAACTCCCTCCCAATAAAACCAGATTCTCAAAATCCCAAGAGTCATCACAGGCCCTCCCTGGTATATCTGTCCTTCAGCAATCCACAATGACCTCAAAACGGTTCCGATAGGCGAACCTATTAAAAAAAGCAAACTATTGGAGGAAATTCTCCGCTGGTAGGATTCGTCATCGCAATCCAATCTCAGGTTTCCGTTTGCGCCGAAAGAAATGTCCACGCACCGCAACCCAATCGGCTCAACCTCTTAAAGCCGCCGTAGCAACAGCCAAGACCAAATTTCGATGTTACCAACGACTTCTTGCGGAAAAACACCTCTCCTCAGCAGCAAATGCACAAACAGAAACCTACTCTACAAGTCAATGGTCCCTGTAAATCTTTTCAAACTAAAATCAAGGCTTTTCCACTCCCTCGATCTCGAGTGTGCTTCACCCCTCCAGTCCCCTTTCTGGGTGGATCTGTATTCCAACCCCCTCCCCTCATCACCGCTTCCTGACCCTGCACTTTCCACCTACCCTACAAATGCACATGAGTGACAACTCAATGGACTCTGAACCGATTGCAATAGTAACCCACTGTTGCATAATTATCTTTTTTTTTAATGTTGTCGCTGAGTATTAGGACTCCCTCCTGACCCTTCTATCGCACTCAACCTGAGGCCCACGTGCCACGGAAAGGGGCGCTTCAGCCAGAGGACGACGTTTTTGGAAGCAAAGCAAGGCGACGCGAAGTGAAGCGAGAGAGGGGCCCTTTTTTGTTTACCTGCGTCACTGCTCGCGTAGCACTGCGTAATCCAAGAGCTCTATTTTTAGCGCAGCGACACACCTGCTCCGTCCCAGAATGGGTCGCCGCACGCAACGGTGTCGAAACAAGTGTCGTCTTGGCCCTCCGATCCCGATGCGATTATTTCGTGGTTGCAATTCGTTGACGCGAAACGTACTGCACAGAAATCATTTCTTACTTCCTATGTATGAAGCGCATCCAACAGAGAGCATTCCAGTTCCAAAAGGAAGCCCTCTAAGACATTGTTTTTCCCCCATTTTATTTCAAAGATTCCATGGATAAAATATGTTTTGTTGACAAACATTTTTTTTTTTTTTTAATGGTTCACCACTTTTCCATCGCTCTATTTAAAAGAGTGCGTTCTTCGTCGTTTCACATCAATATCTCAATAGGGATAATTCATAACTTAAACCATTCTGAAGCAAAATATATGATTTTTCCTATTAACATAGTGTTGGAAATTGAACCGACGCTATTCTATGATATATATCTATTCATTATTTAAATCCTATTATGCTAAATAGTATGGCAAAATACTATCTTATTGATTTAACATTTAAATTATTTTTCTTTGTTATCATTCGAATATAAAACGAAACCAAAAAATGGATTATGATTCATATATTTTAAAATATTATAAAGCATCATCTACTATAAATATAATATATCAAATATATAATGTTATAAGAAAGGTCATCGATTATTATAACATATAAATACATTATTAATAATCTATTCTGATTTATATATTCTTAAAATCTAAAAAAAAAAAAAAAAATAAATAAAAAAAGAAAGAAAAAAAAACGGTGACTATACTGTTATGTAAATAATAACACAAATACCTAAAATGCTCTCTTTTTAACATGCCCGATGATCACCGAGTTGCCCATTTCGAATGTTCGCTTAACAACCTTTCGAATTCAAGGGTTACAAGCAATTGCTAGCGAAACAATGCGAAAAAACCACCTTTGCATTGCGCATAAAAATGTAAGCTTATTTGACCTTTTTCTAAAACCGAATTTGCCATGGCTAATCATTCAGAAGAAGATCTTACCACGGGATTGCAAATGCGAGAAGAAACGAGTCGTCTTGGGCTCCATTTCCTGGCTGATTAAAATAGTATGGGGGGATTCATAATCATCACTAAGAACAAGACTCATAACAGCAATCTTAAGTAAAGAAACAAATTAATCGTATTTAGGTAATGCATTATGCTCATCAATTGTCGCTCAAAACTGAAAAAAAGAAAACGGATTCAGTAAAAATTAAATTATAGAATTTTAAACGATTTTATAAAAAAAGAAATTTAAATAAACGAATAAGAATAGTTTCTGACAGAAATTTAAAAATTAAATAAACCAATAAGAAACGATGAAAGTGGTCAGGGAAACGAAAGCCCCGCTCCCCAAAACAATGCCCAATCATTTTATGGGTAACAATAAGTGGAATTTCCTTGAATTGGAAATCATTGCATTTCATTTGAAAAAAAAATTGATCAGAGTTTCAAATATCAAATATTTCATTTATATAAAATATTTTTCATGTTTCGATACATTTCAACGTCAAAGTTCTTCGTAATTTTTAAGTTTAGAGTAGATTTTATTATTTATATTATTATATTATAATAGCATTATTTTATTAGATTTTATTTATTTCGTTTTCGTTTTTACGATGTTATCTTTTTGAAGTAAAATGAAATAACATTAGTTACGATATATTTTATGTAAAAAAAATATGTGCAAGTGATCAATATTGACCAACATTTAAAGTTCCTTTTGATACGTCAATGCGTTACAATCGATAACTTCTTAATGGTCTTATTTTCGTGTCATAGATTAACAAAGAAGATCATTAAAAATAGCTCTACAATGAACCTGTTTTTCACCTGCGAAATGTTTTTTAATGACAAAAACATTGTATCATTGGTTAAAAATTGGATTGTATAACAAGCATTTAAACAAAATGTTCATTTTAATTTTATTTGTTACCTACGAAATGATGTTGATTGTTTTGAATAGCGGGAGTTTTGGGGTCTTTGATCGGTGTTTTCGTTTCCTTGACCCCTTTCAACGCTTCTTATTGGTTTATTTAATTTTTAAATTTCTGTTAGGAACTATTCTTACTGGTTTATTTAAATTTCTTTACGTGCTTTTTTCATAAAATCGTTTGGAATTTTCTAGTTTTTAATAATTTTTATTGAATCTGGTTTTTTTCCCAGTCTTGAACAATAACTGAAGAACATTGCCTGACTCTGATGTACGGATACTTTTTATTTATTTATTATTTTTTATTTTTTTTTGTCTGTTTAAAATTGCTCTTATGCGTCTTGTTCTTACATTCAATTCTCAATTTTATGGCTGACCTGTCTATCGGCCCAACAGACTAAATTTTTTTCCCATGTTAATTTTGAATTTTTGATTTTGTTCAACTTTATTTGAAACAAATCCCGACGGATTTACAGTTTCACACACATGCAGTCATGTTCGCTGAAATGCATGTCACGAAACGACGCAAGAAGAAAACTAGAAATCTGGAAAACCTTGAAGTCTTTGGAGGGTTTTTCCAGAATTTCTAGTTTTTCTCAAATCGCTGAAATTTCAAGACACGGCGGCGCAAAGGAAGCGGAAGGCTTCTCTCTCTCTTGAATGGCCGCGCGACGTGTGAATGGAACAAAAAGTTGCGCGAACTCTCACCAGGAAAACGGAAGAAAAAAAAAAGAACTTCATACGCACATTTCCTCATTAGCCGCCAAAAAGAGCGCAGGGCTATGCAACACTTCGCCGTTGCACCGGCGCGGCTTGCAAAATTCACTTTATCTCAGCCAATGTAAAAATAATTAGTTCAGTGAACTACTGTTCGGGGTGGTTCCGTGTGCATGGGAAGGGAGGAATCCGTTCAGCTATACACTGAAACGTGTTCTTGTCCAAGATGACAGGATTCCAGGCAGGATAGAGGGTTTGAGGTTTAGTTTGTCGCTCTACGGTCATATTGTGCACATTTTAGGCTAAACAGACCGGGACCTACAGTTTAACGTGGATTCCGAACCACCAACAAACCATCCATGCCTCCGCCAGGATTCGAACCTGAAGCTTGGGATACCCAAGACCAGAGCGCTAGCCATTTGGCCTCCAGGCCGCGAGCAGGAAAGAAAGCGCATACATAAAATATCCCGAGACTTCATCAATAACCGTGAAATGCGTGTTTGCATTATATTAAAAAAACAACTTTTATGCTGTCAATAGAGTGCGGTCTTACACGCATAAAAGTAAATCCCACATAGAAATATGTCAATCCAAATCTCGCGATGTGGCTAGAAATTGGGTTTTCCGAAAGAAAAATTGAAACATTCTTAAATGTTTAATTTGTTTCTGTGGATTAGTTTTTAACGAAGGAAAATGGATGAACACACTGGAATATTTTTACTTGTTTTAGTGTTAGTCAAGAGCGCAGAATTTTTCGTGGTTCAAAATCACTTGCATCACTTGAAGATGCAACCAACAGCCTTCGCGGAAATGGAATGATAGAATATCGGATGGGCCATCTGTTGGATTCTTTTAATTTGTATGTTATTTTGACAGAGGTCTGTTTTTCCTTTTAAATTAATTGCATTTTTTAATTAATTTGTATTCACAATAAACATTGGGTGGATTTTTTTTTCTTATATAACGCACAAAAAGAAATTGCCCACACAAAAAAAAGAGATGCGTACAAAATCAGATTTGAGTGTATTTTACTCCCACCAGCACACACAACTAAAAATCACACTTGTGTGTTGAAACCGCCGAGCAGTACTTTAATTACACAAACACAAACATAATAAACATTTGTATGCATTGGTGGGAGTAAAATTCTGTTAAACGGTTTCTCCCCCCTCCCCTCTTTCCCCATGCACACGGAACCGCCACTATAAAAAGACGTGCGATATTTTGCGTGCAGCGAATAGTGTTATCGTCATTTGTTCAAGTACTAAAAATAAATAACCTATTTACACGACTTAATTTATAAATTATTTTTAAACCTAACATTTTTTTTTTCTTTTGGAACCAGGCAAGAAATGAAGAGAAAAAGGCACAAGATTGGTTTATTGAACTGAGGATACACTCATTTCATGCAGCATGTTTACTCCTTCGCATTTTTTTTGTTTTTTCCATCCATTAGGAAATGCGTTTTGAAAAGTTTTGGGATAAAAATACCACGGTTATAAATTTACAGTCTAAAAGCTGTTCAGTTTTTCTGATCATGAAAATTGAATTCGTGTGTTGGAAAAAAAAAATCTTATTTTGCCAAAATTAAAGTGACATTCAGTAAGATCAGTATAGACTCTAATATTCAGAGATTGTAATAAATATGAAATTTCCATTTTTTTTTTTTAAATAAATTTGCTGATCAAAATTGTTCTAAATTTTGTGATTTAAATGTGCGTGTCACTTATTGCGGCACTGTGTTACGGTCGAGTTATTTGAAGTGCATTTATCCTTGCCTTATAGACTGCACTCGTAGTGTACCTCCAGTTTTGCATAATTCCACATTTAGGCCAACCTTCAAAAGACTCACTCATTTTTCGCCGCGCGTTTGCAGTACGGCTCGCATCGAATTTTCCTTCATTAATTTTTGCCCCCCCGGAACAGAAGCGTTCTCTTTCTTTGTGATTTCAAAACAAAGATCGCGATGACCAAGTGGCACAAAAGAGCAAGGTTAAGGCGATGCCAAGTAGCACGCGATCTCGTATAATTGGGTCATTCTAATCGAAAGGAAGAACGTTATTTTTTAATAATTTCTAAAAGGACAAAATACTCAAAATATAAAAGCAAAGGAAGGGAAAACTCGAAGGAGAAAATGTATTTCTACCTCGGGTTCTGACAAAGAAAACAGCCCAAAGGGTGGAAGATAGTTTTATGGTGCACAACACCGTTCATGTTCCACCGACGCCCATCGCCGGCTTTCAAAAGGACGCGGATTGCAAATGCGTCCTGCATTTAGCACACTTCAAAAACTTCAACTCTGGCATCGCAACAACGATAAATGATTTCTCCAGTGACCATGATCCAGTCATAATTGAAGTCTCCCAAAACTATTCTCTTGCTCCCTGATGCAATCATTTAAGCAATACCAATCGGAGCATCTCGAACACTATTTTTCTCATCCCAGGAAATCCTACCCCATTAAATGCTCAAGACGTCTACTCATCGCCAAATAAACTCAACTGCGAAATTAATCTGTCTAGTAAAAGAAAATACGTCACAGGAAACAAGTCAAGATAGATTTTTCTTGTTGCATTTTTGATTCTTGTGGCCTCTGGAAAACAATCGAAATTCAAGGGGAAAAAAACAGAATCCAAAAACCTTGCCATGCTACAAGATATCCTCCATAAAAACAAGAATTAAGTTCCAAAACGAAAAAAGAAATTTGTAATATCCAAAAGAGGCAAGAATTTCTAAAGAGTTTAAATCCAGGGGATAACTCACTAAACACTCGAAAATTACTAAATCACTACTCGAAAATCCCACCCTCCATGGAACGAGTAGCATTCTCTTCGATAGAAAAAGGCGGTTTTTTTTGCACAAAACCTGAAACTCTCCCTCCAAGAAAACTCGGAACCCTATGAGGAAGATATAAAATCGATCTTATCAAGGATACCATAGCCAATTTTATGTACCGTAGCCCGGATCATCCTTCCTAACCTTCATTCCAACTCATGTCGTGAGCACATCAGTTGGAATGAAGAGGACGTAAAAGAGGTCAGTATCAGGAAATCTATAGTTCCAGAAATTTGACGGGTAATTAACTGACTTGTTTCAAAGCCCAGCAAAGATGACGACAATGAGTCTTGCATTGCCAATGAAGCTGCTTATTTTGTAGTTTTCGAATACCACACGCAAGCGTGTACCTGTTCAGTCCTTCGAAAATCCTCCCAGAAAGCAGTGCTCATCCCCACACTGCTCCAGGAGGGCAGGCTGATGGTTTATCACAAAGGCAGCGGGTCCTTTCACCATTAGATGTGTACGAGAAGAAGGCAGGTAGAGCGATTTTTGTAAAATTGTAAAAATATTATGCAATACTATTCAAATAGAATTAAAAAAATTCAACAATGTATGCCCCCTACTCAATTATGGAAATGTACAAATATGTTCAGAAAAAGGAAAACAACATGTACCTAAAACACATATTTTTGCTTAATATGCCTATTGAACAACACGTGCAAGAAAACAATTTCGGCATCCAATAATACTGCAAAAAATTTAGAAAACAACAGATTGCATGGTGCTGATGCAAAGCGAAAGAATCCCTTACGCGAGTAATTTTCAATGCACGAGAAAAATTTTTAAAAAAATGCACATAATGGAATCGGCAGATTTCCCAATTCAAATAACATAGAATCCCTTTTACATTCAATCTCTTTTACAAGATCCATTGATGCAGCGAAAGTTTACATTTTTCCAGACACTTTAAATCCTTCATTTCAACATGTACGCACATTTCAAGATCGACAGGTGCCTCGAAAGTTTCTAGGAGAATGACAGGCAAGAGAAGAGTTGCAACCATCTGTTCTTGGAAAAGTCTTTTGTACAAAGATTTGAAATCGAGCTTAGTTTTCCAATCCAAAATTGTCCGAGTGGTATTTGCAGGCGCGAAAATATACAATTATTTAAAAGTATACAACAATCGCAACTTAATTTTAAAACTTTTAATTAAATTTCAATTAAAAATTCGCACACTTGAAAAAAAAATCAAAGCATATACTATATAGCTATCTAATTAAACCTTTCACAGTTTTAAAGATATTTTCAATTTTTTTCCTTTGAATGAAATTGACGTTTCAAAGTTTCGAGAGCAGATTCCACGCTTCCCCACCCATTGGAAAACTTGAATGGATGTCAGAATCTTAAAGCGTCCTTTAAAAATGTTCAAATTTCTAAAATACAGAGCTCAAGGTTCAAGACGAGGTGCACACGCGAAAAGCAATAGATTCTCACGTTGAAAATGAACAAATCTCTTAAACAACGATGTTTATTCATTTTGCAAATATAGGAAATTCCCATAAGTTGAAAATTCAATAAATTATGCAAAATTTTAAATGTCTTTCATACCAGTGCTGCATATAGAATCAGGTCAAATTAAATTTTGAAAATTCAGCGAACCTTTCTTTTTTGTTTCTTTGAACGGAAATCATACACATGTTTTGAAAAAAAAAAATACTAAATTTAAATTTCAAGATGGTCATAACAGCAAGTCAAAATAGTGAATTGGCATACAAGACCACCGCAAAAAAGTAGCTGCCAGAAAATGGCAGGTTCACAAAAGTTTATCTTGCTAAGAAACTTGAGCAAACAATCACCAGAGCAGCAGCAGCAAAATGTTGACGAATATCAATCAACGAGTAAATGAGGAGTTGACTTCGGAAAAAATGTGATTGGAACTATTTATTTTTACCACTCATTGAAGAAGGTCCGAAATGCGGTATAACCTTAAACCCAATGCCTCGATTCAATTGTCGTTCAACGTTGTTACAATTTAAAATTAGTTCAAAGCCATTTAAAATATTAAACTGACGAGTGTCCATCCTTTCTCCACAAATTAGCTGCGTGAATCGCAGAGTAGTGATAGAATAGAGCGCACATCGGGATTGCCCCTTTGGTACAAACATAATCCTCACGTGACTTTTACTTAAACATAGGCGATGATAGCTTGGCGATGTTTGCTAATATTCTTTACTGTGTGACCATTACCACTGTATGTTGTTGGCGCGAAGGAGAAAAAGGTCTACCATCCTACAACGATCTTCAAGAGAAAGGGTTCAATTTTTTTTTAGTTATAAATAACTGTAAATTCAATTTTTTTAAAAATATTTGCCATTTATAGCCTGTTAATAAATTTTCCTACCAAACACTTAAATGAATATTTTGTAAATTTTTATTTTATTTCCTATAAAATGATCAAAGCTATAAACAAAATAGCATTTCTGTCATCTCTTTATCTTTAGTAAACTCATGGCTCAATAAATGCGTAACTATACTTTATACTATATAACTATACTTATAAATGACTATACTTTATAATATTTAAAAGCTGTAATGCTACACCTATTGAGTATCCACATGTAAAATACACATAAATTAATCCCTGTTATGTATTTGTAATGCACAAAGGTTGCAGCGTATGGAGGCACTCACGAAGAAGATATGTCTGAGAAACGAAACTTCCACGTTCATTCACGTGAATGGAAACCTCACGTCCATTGAAAAGAAAACAATTGCTGGATCGTTTAACGTCATCTTCATCACTAGGGACTGGGTTACAGGCATGTTTTTGAATATCTTTATATACTACTTCATCAGCAAATCTGCGGTGGTTGAACTGGTGTTCGAGTCTTCTTAAATGTGTGTGAACCCTTTCGCGACATAGGGCCTCGAAGGGGCAATTGAATAGCGGAAAACGGCTCACCTTTTTTGATAAGTCGTTGTCCACTTGAATCTTTAAAAAAAAAAAAAAAGAGTTCCCGAGATTTTTGCGCCTCTCCGAACAAGAAGTTCCTCTGCTCCGTTGCCATTTCACCCATTTGAAAATAAAGGCACGACAGCAAGACATTTTCAAATGAAAAGAATGCACTTCGAACTGTTAATGTAAAATCGACATCCAATGACTCTGTCTGAAGGGTAATAAATGCAGAAAGAGTTTTTTTAATAATGTCTCTACAAACCGTGAATGATTCTATACAACTCAAAAGAGTGTTGATAAACGATTCATAGGTTAAAAGCTTCTCTCAGCTGCAGAAATTCTAAATATACATTTTAGCAACACAAACTTTCTATTCATGCAGTAAGATTTCAATGCATTTCTTACGGTCATAAAATATGGTAAGGAGGAAAAATGTATTTCCATTGCACCTCATAAAATAATCGCAACGCACTCATTACGAGCGGCAAAGTTCGAATGTGCGCAGTCTGATTCGAAGAGCATGCGTTCGACCGTGTGCAGATTCGAAAAGTGCTGCCCCGATTTCACCGGCAGTAGCGCCACGCGTACACAGAGAAAATTTGGACAAACTCCGACAGGCAGCGCTGTTGTCTTTACAATGAAGGTTTCCCCCCTTCTCTCTTTCTTTCTTTCTTTTTTTTTTTTTTTTTACACATCGACTGCATATCTTTTTCTACACATTTTACATATAAAAAAAGCATTTTGAACCGAGACATTGAATACAAAAGCTTAATGAACGAAATGCCGTATAAAATGGCATTCCCAGGTCAATTAGCCTAAATAATATAAGAAGCTAATGAAGAGAAAAAATCAATGAAACATTTTTAATTATTTAAGAAACATCTTTTAATACATTCGCTGCTATTAAGTTCATTCATTTTCAGGAGTTTCTGTTTAAGGGATTAATAGTTGTCCTTTTATTCACACAACGTCCTGAAAAATTTTTAAAGCAAGCTGAATATGACATGAATCCATTGGGCCGATAGACAGGCTGCCTACAAAATGCAGAGAATTTAACACAAGAACAAGACGCGTAACATCCATCATCTTAAGCGAACAAATAAAAAAGAAATTATCCATGAATCATAGTCAGATAAAGTAATTTCATCGGTTATCGTTCAAAATTGTAAAAAGAAAACGGATTCAATAAAAAAAAAAAAATTATATAACTAAAGAATTCAAATCGATTTTATAAAAAAGCACGGAAAGAAATTTAAATAAATCAAAATAATTCGTGAAGGAAATTAAAAAAGAAATAACCATACTTTCAACGTTTCTGAAAGTAATCAAGAAAAACTGATCAAGGACACGAAAAAACTCCAAAACAATGAGCAAAATTTTATGAGTCAAAACCAAAACAACAATGAACCGGGGGGCATTTTAACTGAATAAATGTATTGATACAGTACTGCGAGTGCATTTATTACATTCATTTATATATATTTCTGAGATTTAGCAAGAGTGTAACAGTGTCGAATCCACTAGTGCAGGGGTCTCCAAAACTTTCCAGCCTGAGGGCTATACTGTTTACCCAGTAACTACCAAGGGCCCAAACCGTTTTAATTTTTCTGCCGTTATCTATGATTTCTAGACTAGTCGCCGAGAACGCACTCTGAGCGAGCAGGTTTATGTTTGATTCAGGATATATGCATTCCAAACATCGATATACATGCATATGCGATACTCTTTTACTCCAACATAACTACCGAGGGTAACCGCGGGATGTTCACTAGTTTATAATGTTAGTGGGATTCATTTCAATTATTTGTTAGTTGTTATACTTAAGTTGAATTTTCTGCGTATTATGCTTGTCATTCCGTGTTTAAAAAAAACAAAGAACAATAAGCTATTCGCTGTCGCGGGCCGGATTGATGGCACTGGCGTGCCGGATTTGGCCCGCGGGCAGTAGTTTGGAGACCCCTGCACTAGTGCATACTATATAAACGAAAATTTAAGTTCATTTGAAGTAAAAGACTTCCGACAAGTCACCCTCAAATCCACTCTATCAAAAGAAAGGGGGAAAGGGGGAGGGGCTAATGGAAGCAAAATCCAAAACTGCCCAACAGATTCGAGGCGAAGAAAAGATGATGGCAACGGGTGTTTGAAGGCGGGTTCAAGGATCCGCGGCGCAGAAACAAAGGGAGAGACACGGGCAGAAGAAAAAAAGGTATTGGGTGAGGAAAGGGGTGGAATTGGGGAGAAAAAAAAAGCGTTGGGCGGGAAGCGTCGGGGCTCAGGGCAGCTATTAGGCGAAAGGGTCGAGAAACCACACCAAGGTCATCTCGGCGTGGTGGCCCGTGAGAAACCACCTTTCACGAAATTTGGAACGGTGGGTCCTTTTCGCCAGAGGTGGGGAGCAGAGAATGACAGTTACTTCAAGTTAATTCAAGTATTTTATAAAAATAATTTTATTTAAAAACACCGTAGAATGATTGAAAAATGGCACCGAATGTATGCTAAAATGAAAATTCAAATTTAGTCGTCTCCTTCCTTAATATAATCAGTGGTTTTTTAATATCAAAATAATTCTTTCCATAAATGGGTTGTTTTTATTATTTTAGCGATTATTTTGAAATCGAAACTCTTAACGAATAATACATTTAGATCAGAGGTGGCCAACCCGCGACCCGCCTTCAACATTTTCCCGGCCCGTGAGATGCATCAAACTTTTACAAAATATAACTATTTTATAAATGCCAAAGTAGTGAAAACCAAAGTATTGAGAAAATACATCATGTGTGCGTCCCTCTATTCAAAATGAACTGCCGAAATGATGAGAAAAATTAACTTTGATTTTAAAATATTCTTGCCAATATAGGACAGATAGTGCCTGTTTTACTGCTGAGTTTACAGTTATGAGTTCGCAGAATAATTCAATTATATTCTGCGAACTCATGATGATTGGAGAAACAAATATCGCACTAGCAAAATAATTATTTTTAATGATTTCCTTTTCTTATTTCGTTTATATTTATACATTTTTTTATATTTCATTTTGAGTGTTATATATTTCTTTACAAAGTGAGTTTATTATTACTATTATATTATCTGTGTTTACATGTAAGAATAATAGTAAACACAAAATTACTAACTCATTCTGTTTCCATTTTTCACTCCAAAAAAAAAAAAAAAAAAAATTTCTACAGTGGGTCTAAATCTAACAGGGGGATATATAATTTTATAGGCGACCCACGGAGTTAGAATGCATTTCCAAAATGCCCCCAAGATGGTTTGGGTTGGCCACCCCACCCACCCTTAGAAAAAGTCAATCTTCTGCAACATATATTGGAAACATGACCGATTCAGCGAGGTTACGGCGAAAGATTCGACACCTTCATAAGCATAAAAAGTGAAGAAATACAAATGATTCCGATTCCTCATTAGACGGTGAAGGCAGAAAGATTTCGCCCGGCAGTAACCTTGAACGATGCGAAAAAAAAGAAAAAAAAAAAGTTCAATTGGGAGACTCGTCAGTGCTTCTTTCGCTGACCAGACAGCGGCTGAGCAGAGGGGGCGTCTGGGGGGATAAAAGAAGGTTTCGCAACGAGGAGAGGTATCAATTAAAATGTTCAAAAGCAGACGACATGGAGAAACGGTATCCTTCCTTTCTCACCGTGACTCAGACAGGTCTGCCCTTGAACAATTGGAGAATGGTTTCGAAAGCCCGACTCCCCCCGACAAAGGACAGGTCATCGATCGGCAGGACACAAAGTGGGGGAGATAAGGCGCTGCTCGTCTTAGCATTTTCATGACGCAAGTGCACTGACATTTAAGACGCCGAGGCACGTTTCTGCCAGCGCAACGAGACCCTTCCCAGAAAGAAAGGATCGATCCACCGATCGATTCTTCTCCCCACTCCCTCCTCCCACTACCCGCGCCGCTCACGTGGGAGGCTTCACTCGCATCGATTCCATTGTCGAACCACAGATGTTAAGAAATTGTTTTTATAAAGGTATGTAATAAATGATTCCTATTCACTTAATAAATAGCTTTTACTTATAACTGAAACATTTTTTTCATTAGATTTGTCAGCAGCGAAATAAAAAATGCTAACGTTAGCTCCGATTTTTTATTGAAATTTTCAAAACATCCTCGTGCACCACGAAGTGTCAGACGAGACGGAACAGAAGTAACACACGAATCGGTGATAGAATAAGCGATTTTAGAAACATCCAAACAAGAAATCACTGATTGCTGTATAAAAGGAGGCTTCTTATGACCAAACTGACAAAAGTAGGGTGGCCGTTGGACTGTCCCTTCCGTTCTTAAAAATGTTCTAGGATGTTCAAGCCTGGAACAGCTAAAAACAATAATCTATATTCTGCACTTCCCCTGCGTTGCAGTTGCAAAGATCCGTTGAATATAATTTAAATAAAAAATGCCACGTGCAGTCATATAACGAGTGATTCTGAAATGAAATAAATAAAAAATAAAACAAAAGTGAAAAAGATGAGAACAGAGGTAAAAGAACTTCGTTATGCAGGCATTCTTTGCGTAATAATTGTAGCACCGGATGGATTCTTTGTAGCACTTCGTTGAAGGACAATCACCCATTTGGAGGAGTGAAGCGAGGGATTTATTGACTGTATCCGAATTTTTCAGTATTTAACACGAGGAAATGTGTGGATTGACGAGGCAATCCGTCGACGAAGAATTGAAGAAATGCATCCGCCATCAGAATTCTCAGTAAAAGAAATACTAGATGAGAAATCTGTAGTAGCAGTTATGCCACATCCGATTATTTTCGTTCGGCTTATGCGAAGCGCCTTCTTCTTCACTAGAGTTTCGAAAAAAAAAAAAAAAAAACGCCACAAACAGGAACGGTATGTGTTCATCTGTCGCACGGAATCGCATTGACTTATTCGAAAGCTGCACCACGTCACGGCGGAAACGAAAATTATTTTCTGGCGAAATGCATTTCTACAAATGTCGCGCGCAAAGAGTCGAAACCCATTAAAGGGAATGACGTTTGTGCCTCACACGAAAGACCTCGTATAAAAACGTCACAGAACTCGCTTCTGTTGACACAGAACGCTCGACGAGAATAATCGAACAAATATTTTTAAACTTTTCCTGCTGTTACATGAATGGCTTGAAAATGCAGTCGCGCCAGGTATAAAAGGAAATGGAATGATTTCCCTTCTCATAATACTATTTCATTTACAAAGCAGACATAAATATACTTTGACAGTTTTTTTTTTTTTCCTTCCCTTCCCGTAACGTGCGTTTACAACACAGTCAAGTTATCATATAATTAATAGTATATACGGGGTGTTTGAAAGTAAAGTGGTCCAAATAAAGGGTAAAACCAACAAAGATCACAGAAGAACATAATGCCGTCCGGAGCCACTAGAGGGGGTGTTCAAATGATACAACGACAAACAAAAATCATTTCATTTATACTGTACTCCACGGTTTAGACATTTACAATCCGTACCACTGCCACCACAGGAAATGCTCAAAGTTTTCGCCAAACGCCTGAGATGCGCACCACATGGAATGGCGCCCCTTCTCAAAAAAAATACCAGCTCTATCTGGAACACATTCTGCTGACCGACGTTCTATGTGACTCTCAAATCTTTTTGTATATCTATTTTACCCTTTTATTTTGACCAAGTCCTTTTCAATCACCCAGTATAGTTAATATAAATCTTATTAGGATATCGAAGAGTACTTCCGTGCGGTCTCCTGTACACCATAACGTTCTACTTGATATGCAGTGATTGTGAACAGCTTTTACAAGTTTATGAAATTGCCATTTGAATCGCATAAAAACGCGCGTTTCTCGGATATGGACGTGCATTTAAATAGCAAAAGATTAAAAAATATTGATTTTTTTTTTTTTTTGCCCATGTCATTTCGACAGATGCAATTCTAAGACTCATAAAATATAATAACTGAATATCTCGCATAACTGTATAAATTTAAACGTATGTTCCATACAAATACTATAAAGGTTTTTGTTAATATTTCTTACAGCTTAAAAATACACAAAAATGCATGGAAACCCATTATTATTATTGTCCTGTAACTCCAATTCCATTTAAGTGCTAAGCAAGTCGAAAATCACGAAACGAAATTACGGTTCTACTTCAGTTAGATAAAAATTGTGATTTCTGTAGTGAGATAATAAATATAACCTACAGATAATTCTTACCAAATATGTAGATAATTCTTGTATGGTTTACTATGAAACTAACATTCAACTGCTTCGACATCTTATTCTAGGAATTTTTCTAAATTCCAGTCTCTATTATTTTTTAGATTCCCCCAATGTATCCAGGCGACGAGGGGAGATGTTTGCTAATTGTCAGTAAAAACACAAAACAGAAGAAATTTCACGAGATTCATTCTTTTCATTTTAAATGAAAATATCGCATCCCCATCAAAACTTTGACTCGATTTGATCTGACAATGATTTGCCTCGAATACGAGGGCGACAAAAAAATGAAAGAACCAGAATTCAAATGGATATTATTACTAAGAACTAAAATTACAACACATTTTGTAAAAATTTCTTAGAAAACTAAAATCAAATATTTCATCCCCCTCCCCCTTCTGTTCTCTGTATTTTACTGCATTTGCACTGAAACAATTTCAATCACCCTTGTGCTCGATGATGAGCGCGCGGCTGTTCGTCATCTAACCTCATGTCTTGTTCGAGTCCCTGTCACTTTGACTGCAACTTTTCTTAAAGACGTCAGGATTCTTTCGATCTCATCCACACCTCCGGGTGCAATTTGGAGTCGGCCCCCACCTACCCGGGACACCCTTGGGTGCTTCCGCTTCTTCAAAACCGTTTTTTCCCACGAAGCGGAAGGTCTTTGACTTTCCCGTCGTTCGAAATCGACGCGAATCGAATAGAATTCCAAATGAATCGCAACCGAAACGGCTCATAGAGACAAAGAAGAGATTCATTCGTTTATTACAATAATAATAAAAAACCCACCGGAACCGGAAACAGCGTCAGCGGAAAGGGTGGCCGCGCGCTTCGAGGAAAACGTTTCAGAAACAGTTAGCTGAAGAAGAGCTTGCGGCGAAAAGAACGCACTCGAGCCCTGAAGTCACGTTGCGCCCGTTATCCTTCAAGAGCGGCCGTTTCAATGGATTCCCACCCCCGCCCTTCCTCGCGTCATTCGGTGAGCGCTGTCTCTTCCTCACCTCCTCCCTTCCTTCCGTAGTCCACTCGCGTATCTAGGATTGCGCATCAGTTAGAAAGCTGGTGTCGATGGGCTTTGTGAATGCTATGAACAACTCACAGACGGGGAGAGGGGGGACTTTTAACGGTAACTGCCCCGCATGTGTCGTATGGGAGAAAACACGGAAAAAGCCCCACCCGGCAGTCTGACTATCGATACGAGACAGTTTTACACACATTGTCATAATCGATTCTCCTCGTTTCTGAAAAAGCAGCGGCCGCAACCCCTGCCGCTAGAGGATTCAAACCCGAGCCCAATGGCTGCGTACGTTGCCACGAGCCGGAATCTTTATATCAGAGGTGTGTTCATCTTCCAGTGGGACATCTGATCTCTAACTAAAGCCATTCTCTTCCAATACAGAGTAGAGACCATGAAACTGTACATCATGCGCTAACGGTGTCTTAAAATAGAAGGTTTGAGGTTTATGGGCGTATTTCTAATTTTTTTTTTATTTTTTATTTATTTTTATTTTTTTTTTTTTAGTAATGCCTATAATATTCTCAGAATTTTACACTTCATGTCCTAAAAATGATTGCACTAAACACTTCATTATTTCATGACGCTTTTCTATCATTGTTTACGTCCTATTGCAACCGGACAACCACTGGTCCCTAAGTGTTTCACCCCTTGGAACTCCAATCAATAACAAGTTCTATTTATAAAGACTGCAAAGAGAAACGAAAAACAGCCAATGTATAGCAATAGTTTGGTTTATTGCTCTACAGTAATTTTATGCACACTTTGGGTTCATTAGATCGGGACCTACAGTTTAACGTGAACCGAACCACTCACAAACACCCATGCCACAGCCAGGATTCTAATCTGGAGCCTGTGATACCAAAGGCCAGAGCGCTAGCCAATTGACCGTCAATCTTTCTATATGTTAACATGTTATTCCTAGCAAACTCATTTCAAGAAGATATTTTAAAATTTATTCATGAACAGAAAGGTTTTAATGAAAAATGAATGAAAGGGCTTTTCCATATCGCACTTCATTGAATAGGTTTTTGCTGAGGGAACACGGAAAAGATTAAATTTTTTTTGAAAATCCTTCAAATAATTTTAATTAATATTATTACAGATTTCACAAAATGTGATAAAAATCCACGCATCCTTCAAGAAAAGAGGGAGGGCGGGAGGAGCTGACACTTAACAAATGCTGTTGATTCGAAAATATGCAAATTTTCTCGTCAACATACAGTGTCTGCGTTGTCCACAACATTAAAATACTAAAATGTGCATAATATAATAAATTACATATAATAAAGTTTTTTAAAATGAGATTCTCTATTTGAGTTAACCCATCCCATTATATTACGATTTTCGTAGAAAAATTGAAAATTTTGTATTTTAGAAAATCACTTGCTGCGAAAACAATTTATTTCTAAAGTGAGTAGAAGTCGAGGTGCAGCCCTTTTCGTCATACTATTTTCAGATACTGAATTCAAGCATCCAAAACTTCCACCGTTTGCTACACTGTTACACGAAAACTCACAATTTCATTAGGATCTGAAAACAATTATAACTCTGTGGTTTTTAATGGATACGGACTCACCTGGTACGGTGGGGTAAATTTACCCCTAAAACCTCCACATAATCATAATATTAATAATTACATTTATGAGTAAAACTTCAATTAAGGTAGGCTGTGAACTGAAAGGTTTTAAATAGAGAGATGGACTTTCGGCCTTTTTATTAAAAAAACAGTACCTTATCGTATTTTTATTCTTACTGACTCGTCATTTTTCAAGTTCAATGCAAACATCGTGGATGGATGTTCTACATGGTTGCAAGCCACGCGTTTTTGCACATTCTTTCAATTGGTAGTGCTGACGTAAAATATACATGTAGATATTTAAATTTTCGTCTTTGCTAATTTAATAATAGCCTCCAAAATTTTTTTTCCTAATAACTCATTCAAAATTAAATTCGGCTCCGACGGTCGCCTTCAGGGAACAGCGGATTGGATATTCATTGACATTCATTTGCGATTCTAAAAGATAGGCGAAACAATCTTTCCATCATGAACATTAAAAACAAAAAATCCTACAGAAAGCACGCGCGATATTAAATATTACAATTATTCTCAAATGCGCACTCATTGGCTCTTTCTCATTAAAGTTCCTACACTTGACGGTTAACCTCTTTCTTTCCAAATTTTCTTTAAGGGAAAAAAAAGAAGAAAACTGTTCCCCAAGCGAGCGAGTCTTTCATTTCACCTTCGCCGGATCGATGCAGGTAGAGGGCAGCGCAGTCGATATCCAGGTTAATGGGTCACGTCTGGGGCCGGGTCGGAAAGGATTTTAAAAATAAATAGTTTCACTCTCGGCGCTCTCGCACGAAGCAAACAGGAAAGCAAAGGGATTCGCTTATTTGTTTATTCTTCTCCTAACTCATTACGAGCTACAACCAGTTAGAAAGGTAAAAATTAGAATATTACCACGAACAGCACTCCCATAGGTATGGATGGGAGGGCAGTGCTTTCAGTGAGGAATTCTAAGATTAACTGCATGTTGTATGGCAGAAAAGCTGAAAACTCCCATCAGGCATCTTGACTGTCGATGCGAGGTGCTTTACACACAACAGTCGCCTTCTCCTTTCTGAAAACAATAGATCATTGCGTGAATCGGATTTCTTCTTCGGTCAAGATCAATACGAGGTCGATACACAATGGAACAGAAAGCGAACGGCTCAATCAGTTCCGGGTTATATAAAGTACCGAACCATCGAATGTCGGATGAAAGATACGAAACGGTGTTTTCCGGCTTCATCAGTATCTCATCCACAGCAGATCATTTCAAACCTTGATATTCTTAGAGATAAATTCGCAATCAATCTGAAATCCTTTCAAAGATTCCACCAAGGGCGTCTGTGGACAAAAATGGAATTGATCAACTGTACATCAAACTTTGGAAAATTACGCATGAAATAAAACAGAACCCTACGTTCACCTTTCCAACTGAATTGCAATGTAGTACTTGAAAGGAAGGTTCCTCTTAATATGTGGCATTTTATCGCTATGCAAGTGTTTTAATATTGGTGGGTATTATGAGGAAATACAAAGACAAAATTTTTATGGTTTCTGCAGGCTACGGTCAAATTCCGCATATTAAGTGGATCCTTTCTTTCGAATACGAGGGACGAATAAGCAATTCGACTTCAGTTCTTTGATTTTGGCCATTGCTACGATGCACGGAACACTGTCATGGTGAAGAACTTTTTTATTTTCTTCGCTAGATAGGGTCGCTTTTTTCTCAACCTCGTCTTTCAAACCACAGTTTTAAGTCTTCTGATGTTTTTACTCTTTTCCAAGATATCTAATGAATACAATTCCTTTCGCATCCCAGAAAATAGACGCCAAAGAAGGTTTTTTGTCTTCTTCGGAATGGGTTCATTAGCCTCTGTTCCTCGTTGTTTATTTTCAAAGAGTCATGAATGGGCACAAAAATTAACCGGGTTTCCACTTACTACAGGGCATTCCATTCTCAGTTGAAATAGTTTTCCCCTTTTGAATATTTTTCAAACGCACCTCGCTCAGAGCTGCTGCCTGCGCAAAACGTCCTGCAAAAATATTCTTTGGATGTATTTCAGCTATCACTGTTTCGATTTCATTGAGCAGAGACTGGCGTATGCACATGGGCCAACTGAAAATTGTATTGCAGAAAGCCCTTTATAAATAATTTTCATTCATTTTTTAAGTATATCTGGCATCTATTGGTAGATACATGCAACTTATTAACTGCAACTTAAATCAAAAAAAAAACTAAAATTAATGAATTAAATTTAATGAATGAATTAATATTTGAAAAACTGTATTCATATCAGTGTCATCCACTACGAGTTCAAAAAAAAAATGCATTTGAACTCTAGTGGATGAATAAAAAGTGTTTTATGAACGATTGAAAGTTTGAACAAGATATATAGAGGAGAGTGTGAGCTAATAAAAGGGATTTAAAAAAAAAGAGACAATTTTAAAGCACGCACATGAATTTGACATGTGTGTGTGCCATAATGAAAGCGATGAATCGAAGAGAGTCATCACCTGACGTCGAGGGAATTCTAATTGTCAGGAAGGAGACTCTGAATGAGGTTGGATGTGTGAAATAATTATGAATTTTTAATGGAGAAATGTTGAGCGCATGGGAGCAATCGCCAAACAAGTTTTCGAAATCAGATGGTACGTGATTTTATGTGTCGTTGCACAACGCCACGCCACTGAACCACTTTCGGAAGACTGGAAAACACTTCGAGGGGATTTAGGTTTCACTTCGACAAGAAAACCTTCCACGGATTAGGCTTCTAATGCGTTCTAGGATTTTATTAATGGTAATTTATTAACTGAAAAAAAAAAAGATGGGATTCATATAAATTACTTATGTGGTACAAGTTTCATTGAACATTGGTGACAAAAAGAAGGTTCCATTATATTTAAGAATTTAGTTTTTGAAAAAATATAATATTCCTGAATAAATTGTTTTTAATAAACGAGTAGAATCAATTTTTGTAGAGATATCCCATCTTTCATCAAGTCTATTTAAATTCTTAGAAAAAGCAAAAACGCAACCCTTTTTCGTGTCCCAATTAAATCGAATCATTTGCCTCCGAAACGCACGACACAAATTCTTTCGCTTAACTACTAATTACCGTAAAAGGCTTTCGTTTTTCAAAGAAAACCCAATTTCATCCATCTTATTAGTACAAAATGAGTACAAATAAAATTATCCAAGAACAAAAACCCTATTGCGTTCTTCACCAGTATGCTTTTCCTAGCTAAATTATTGAAAAAAAAAAAATTATTTTAATTTATCCATTTGTTTTTGGCATTGCAATAGTCAATCATTCTAATGGCATCCCCATAGCAACACTATTGAAAGCAATTACATCGAATTGTGGACGTTTTGAGTTTCCAACACCCCTTGGCTCTATTTTATAATAAGGACACTATTGAGCGTCTCATTTGAACAGTGCGATTTCTTTTCACATCTCGAACTCTCACATGAACAAAATGAATGCATCGAGCCCCCCCTTTCTGCATTGTAGCCAATCAGCCGATGCTGACCATCTCATTCAAGAATTTGAAGTTACCATGCGCGGAAACCTCGATAGCAGCAACGATGGGAACACTAAGTCGACGGACGTCCCTTTTAAGCAAACCATTCGCCATTCATTAACTCCGACGAAAATTCAGCTGATGCACCAGAGAAGAACGTTGAACTCTCGCCAGGTAACTTACAACTTCATTTTGAACCCTACGACGACGTTCAAAATCCTACCTCCTTCCGACCCACTCACATTGCAGTCACTAACCTTCCTACAACAACCACACGCAGATTCTGTTAGTAAAGTTAGCTCACCAGAAGCCTGCGGGTGCATCTGGAAAGTCAGACGGAACGAAGCTCCGGTCAGGATTGTATGAGTAATAGCTTGTTAAAATCTCTTCAATGTAGCTACTAGATCTAGAGACTAGTACATTTCTTAATTCAAAAAAATCATTTCCCAGAGAGCCGGAAGAGAAGACATCCTGACTCGGGGCGCCCTAGCAGGATTCAACGAAAGAATCTTTCGCCATCGCATCGAGATTGGCTTGGTTTGTCGCTCTACGGTCAATGTGCACACGAGGGCTAAACAGACCGGGACCTGCAGTTTAAAGTGGATTCCGAACCACTTACAAACATACATGCCACCGCCAGGATTCGAACCTGAAGCCCGTGGTTCCAAAGGCCAGAGTGCTAGCCAATTGGCCACCAGGCCGCCATCGCATCGAGAAGCAAGCTGCAGCATTGGATGCGAATAACTGCATTTGTCACAACCGAAGATGAGTGGCGAGATTTAAGTCGTATCCAGACGGGACTACGAGACAGACGAGCCGTTCTCGCAAACCTATTATAAGCCGGTTTGTCCAGTGCGAGCTGAACCCTCAGAGTGAGTCAACTGTCTCAGCCTCTCACCGTCCAGGGGCCGTTTTTGCCCCGCACATTAAAGCACTCATTTTTCCGCGGACGCCATGCTTGACTCACAGTGACTCGCAGAGAGAGGCGTGCCTCGTTTCTTGCTGTCAGAGCGCAAGCACTCGGAACGAGAACGGCAGTCTCGTGTGGGCACGGCTCATGTCATCCGATTTCGTTCTGCTACCATTAGCTTTTTCGAAGGATTCCAAGTCCTACAACATCCATCTTAAAGTAAATGAAAATGCGCTTGTTGGTAAAAATGAATAGTGTAAACAAAGGGGCTGCCATATTTTCTTTCTTTGTCCTTGCGTGTCAAGGGGCCCGCTTTGACGTGCGGACTGTTGCCGGAGCACACGGGAGTTTCGGGTAGGGGTTCCGTCACAACTAGTTCTGGTTTTTAATGGGGTTCGCTCTCGTGTGGACGGGGCTTCATGAGCAGGAACATGGATCAGGCTCCGATCAGGGAAAAAAACCACTGACACACACAAAAGAAAAATGGCATTCCGTGAGTAAAAATGTCTAAACTAGTACGCATCATGGAGCGGAGTATTAAAAAGAATAATAATTTCAAAAAGTAAATCTCAGTAAATCATGTGATTCATTTAATCCCATACCTCTTGGCTAAAATTCATAAAAATTAACATAAAAGTGCATAACAGAAACGATACTCATATTTCTACCATCTATTGCAATCGAGCAGTCATAATATAGGGTTGCCAATTTAAATTAATTTTTAGCCGATTGTACTAAATGAAAAACTAAATGTTTTTTTTTTTTTTTTAAATCATATAAAATTGAAGGATATCAAAATCTGACCATAATCGATCAGTTAGAATGATCAGAAACCTTTTCGAATGGAAATATTTCTGCAATACCATTTAAATAAAAACCGGAAATTAGATATATATAAAGAAGAATCATAGTAAAAAAAAAAATCAGCAGACGAGTATTTTCAATAAAAATAATAAAAAATTGGCAGCAAAACCATCTGGCTTGCAATATACGTTGGTATCGCAAAATACCTTCTTGTTGTGAACTCCTTGCGCACACGTTTTTTTTTTCAGGTGGGGGGGAGGTGGATATCACCCCCCCCATCTAATTGCCCACATTAGCGCATGGCACCCGTTTTCAGTACCGTAAGTTGCTCACTTTGCTGCAAAAAAATAAAAACCATTTTCTATCTCATAATGAAATACTGCCTATTCTTTTTGTAAGAATAGTATAACGCTTTGTAAGTAAAGCGCTTTAAAATGGCGATTTATTAAGAATTCTTTTTCATTATTTCACACACTGAACGCAGCCAGCTTATTGTCCGTACCAAGACCTGACAAGACGTGTTTCAAGAAGAAAGCTTGCAGGAATTTTTATTTAAACCGCTGTTGAACGAATTTTGAAAATTATCAGGATGGTGGGTAATTGCCGCAATATGCTTCGTAATGGAACATTTCGAAACAGAATTGTCTGAAATGCTGCTTTCTGCTCGATTGGGCGGTTGGGAAACTGATGCGTCACAACCATTTTACATTCCATTTTTAATGTACACCTATACAAGGCCTCCTTTGAACATTTCTGTCGATATCATGCGACTTAAACGCACCTCCACATGGAAGAAGATTATTCGTGACACATAAAGTTACATGAGTTTAAAAAAGTTTCTGGTGCTTCGAGTGCACAAAAATAGGGCTCGCGAGAGTCCACTTAAAGAGCATTGAATGTGAGTCACGTTGCACAATGCTTAGGAAACGCACAGTATTCTGGAAGAATTAACCTGTAAATCTTCCGGAACGGTACATTTCAAATCGGTTACAAGGAGTTTAAAAAATGGATTAAGTCCACAGAGGATTTATCGGTGATGACAAAACATTTTTTTTCTCAAAAGAGAGAGAACAAAAAAAAAAAAAAAAAAAAAAAAAAAGGCTTCGAAACTGTTTGGCGCACAAGTAGGGAGTTGTGAATCGAATATTTTTGAAAGAATCAGTATAAAATTTGGATTCAGAATAAAAGTTATGTTTTCACACTTCTGAGAAATAATGTTTATTACAATCGAATGTTAACGAGGTAATTTCATAATACAACTAATAGCACATAGAGTGAACTGCTTTAGCAACAAGAGTTGCTTTAACAACAAGTAAGCGTAGAGAGACTTTTCCTAAAACTTCTCTGGCTATATATCTCTCCCCCCCAGACTCATAGAAAAGCCATCTTCCATTTCCTTACGATAAAAAAAAATATGATACATTTTCTTTAACATTTTTATAAAGTAGCTAAAAGATTTCTAATAAAGCCACGTTCACACGGAAGAGCATCAGTGGTTATTCTGTCAGGCAAACTACTTAAAAACAAATTTGTCAGAACCCTCCGAGGGAACCTGTCTCGAGCCCACTCCGAACAGAGTAGGTTGTTTCGCACAAAAAGGGATGCTGGAGGACCCCATTACCTCGTGGGCCCATCTCAGCCAGAGATAACGCCGGTAGTGTTTCGCAGTCAGACGGAAGCACGGGAATAAGAACGCCTCCGGGTTGACTCGACTCGAATCTGCACGGGGCTTAAGCTGTAAACAATGAAAGAACATCTTATAGAAACTGTTCTGTTATTCAGAATTTAAAAAAGATTTAATGCATTGCAAATACACCCTCTTCGATTAAAATGCACACTTTTTCTTTTGGCATGCCTTCAGCTATTCTATAATAATTCGGAACCTTTTCATTTAGCATTGCTACTTTTTAGGAAATATTTGTTTTTTGCAAGGAAATTTAAGGAACAAGGATATGTGTTTATGCGAGTGCCTTTAAAGTTGTAAGTAAACACTTTGTTAACTGAAGAACTTTCTTTACAAGTATAAAGATCATTGAATTTATTTCACAATCCATGAGTATTTTCTAAATCTATGAGTAAAAATCGTAGTCCATAAGAGTTGATAAAAAAAAAAAAAAAGAATTTGACTCGGGGAGTAGGGGGAATCGGGGAATTTTTGCTCCCCACCCCTCGTTTAGTGTTCTCCTCAAAAACAATGCTCTTGAGTTTGGCAAAAAAATACGGCCTCGAGTCTTACGAAGAGGGAACAATGAACGTTCAGTGGCAGAGAGGGTGGAGAACAGGTGTCGGAGGCGCCTTTGTCTCGATTTACGAGCCGCCGGGACAGCTCTGGACGCCCGAGTGGCTGCTGGCTCTGCCGGAAGAGCGCCGGGGTCAAGGAAGGACTTTTTGTTCTTCCAAAATTTCACCCGTTGCGTCCACCACAAAGAAATCGGCGCTTTCCCCGAACGACGTTTTCCGCTATTCCGAGTGGAAGGCGTCACGCTCCTAGATCTTACAATGAAAATGTATAATAAAACGGTGATTCACGAATATTATTTAAAAAAGTGTGTGCTATTGCATTGATTTCTATTCATAAAATAGAATTTTTCCTTTTTCAATTCCTTCTATTAGCTCACACTTTCCCTATACATATCTTGTTTACATTTCCGATCGTTCACAAAATATTTTTTTATTCATCCACTCGAGTTTAAATGCATTTTTAAACTTGTAGTGGATGACACTGGATGTTAACAAAGTTTTTCAAATATTAATTCAATAATTAAATTTAATTAATTTTTTTCATATTTAAGTTGCATATATCTGCCAATAAATGGCGCCAGATAAACTTAAAAAAAAACGAATGAAAATAATTTATAAAGGACTTTCTGCAATAGAGTGTAAAAAGAGTAGGAATTAACTTTAATTTTTTTTTTTTTAATATTATTTGTTCTCAACTAGTTTTCTAAGAACCAATGCGATTTTGCCGGGCGAGCTCTTGCAGTCAGGAGTGTGGACTGCTTCATCCAGAAGATCCAGTGCGCAGACGACGAGGGGATTGGTTTGGCTTGTCGCTCTACGGTCATCTTGTGCACACTTTGGGCTAAACAGAGCAGGACCTACAGTTTAACGTGTATTCGAATCCCTCACATACATCCATGCCACCGCCAGGATTCGAACCTGAAGCCTGGGATACTAAAGGACAGAGAGCTAGCCACTTGTCCGCCTGACGACGAGGGAAGTTTGATGTCAAAAGAATCGAAGATGCGATCACTTTAAGGATCACACAAGTTTCTTTCATAGAAAATTCCACGCACTTCGCCAAGTGTGAATTTTGGCAAGTGAGGAGGGGGTGAAGACGATATAGATTTTATATGACATAGAGTAGTAATAGAGTGCACATCGGAATTGCTAGTTTGGGGCAAACATAATCCTCACGTTACTTTTTTCTTGGTAGTTTAACCTATGCGATGATAGCTTGGCGGCACTCTTTACTGTTGGCCATTATTACTCTGTGCTGTTGGGGAAAGAAGGTCTGCATTCACGCAATGAATTTCAAAAGAAAGGATTGATTTTTTTTTAGCTGTCCATCAAAGTAAATTTAATTTTTCTAAATATTTGCAATTTATATTCTGTTAACATACTTTCCACTCTAAAATAATTAAAAAAATAAACTACTCATGTATAAGAATTGTTTTATGTTTTGTTATATTTCCTACACAATTATTTGAGTTGTAAACGAAAATAACATTTATTACATCTGTTTATCTTTAATGAACACATGATTCAATAAATGTAAGACGAGAAGAATTTCCTGGAGAGTCGCTTTTTAACATGTTCTAAATAAATGTGGGTGCAGGGAGAAGAAGCCAAGGAGCGGTGACACAGCGCCAACTCAAGGTTTTTTTTTTTTTTTTTTTTTTTTATAGACGATGGAAATTGCACATACATCTTTGGAAGAGATTTCTTTTTATACCTTTAATGCATCTTCATTTCTTAATGTAGCATATCTTGCGCGTATCTCTACGTGACCCATTGCTACATTCACAACTCATGTGCACCTATTAGAAACTTGCAAGCGGCAAAGTTGTAGTCTTGTTGTAAATCTTGTCCAATTAGAATTTGCCTCACCGGAATTCAAATAAAACATTTGGAAATCTGTGAGCAGCCAAACGCTTTCTCCGCCGATTAGGTTACAAAATGTGTGAGCAACGACATGAGAAGCCTTCGGGCCTTTGTCGGTCGTTCAAATGGAAAATAGTGGAAGTTTGTTCAACAGGATGTTCCTACACTCCGAGGTAATCTATTCAACTTGCTTTGTCTGTGGGCACCACGAACTCGCACTATTTCATACAGTTCAAAGCAACTGAGGTGTTGGCAATGAATAATGAAAATGTAAAGAAAATTATTTCGTCCAATAGTTTACTCTGAGCAGTTTCTGCCTCTTTTAATATCGATTTGAATAGCACACAGATATGCGTATACAAATAAAAAGGAAGAACCCTTTTGTGTAAGAGAAAGCAAATGGATGACAGATATGTCATACAACATCTCATCCCGTAGAGTAACCGTCCCGTTCGGTCGCATCATCATTGAGCACTTCATTGTATTATTCTAAAGACGACACCTTTGGCTTACGAAAACAGTTTTGTGTTTATTTTTGGGGCTATTAGAAATCGAGATCACGAAGTATTAAGGATGCTGACTTGATGCATTCAAAACGTTCAACTGAACATCTGAAAAAACTATTGTTTGCTAAAACGCCGTGAAACTATCCTAACCGTTTAAAATTTTATTAGATTCTGAAAATGATTATATGATGTTTTTATATTATATATATATATATACGCACCCAACTACAATGTTCGAAATCTATTCATTGAGAGACGCATTGTTGGCATTTTCATCTCAATCACTCGAAGAGCCTATCACTCGGCATTATAGAGTAGTACCATTCTTCCAGTTCATCGCATGCGTCATGGATAAATGTGCTGCATGGATGCAAGTCAATGTGATATGTTTTGCACATTGTTTTTTTTTTTTTTTTTAACAATAGCATAAAAAACATTTTAAAATGATGGCTCTGAACAGGGTCAGTTGGCTTACGATGGATGATGTTGGTATGCAGTACAGCACCACAAATTTCTCTCAAGGAGGCATCGATGCGGATGTCTGGATAGAGCGTTAGCTAATTGGCCTGATGACCAATTAGCTAGCGCTCTGGCTGTTGGTGCCACAGGCTTCAGGTTCAAATCCTGCAGGCGACATGCATGTCTGTTAGTTATTCAAAATCCATGTTAAACTGTAGATCCCCTTCAAATGAGCCCAAAGTGCGCACTAAATGACTGTAGAGCGGCAAAAACAAACTACCAGACATGCACGGATCCCTCCTGTTCGAGAGCATAAAGCAGCGTCAAGAAGTGAGAAAGTGGTTCTCGGATGAGGGTATTACCACTGCGGACTGGATTTTGGAAGACAAGCGAGTCGCTCTCGCTCAGAGTGTCTCCGCCTGACCGCGAGAAACAAACTACACCATCTCTCGCTGCGGGAGACACGCCGAGATCAATCGGTTTGCAATGGACCCGCGAGAACTCACTTGCCTCATCCCCTAGTGTGGGCGTGGCTGTTTGGATTCACAAAAATTTGCGTCCTCTTTTCACAGAAGAAAAATGGCCGCGTTCATATCTGTTCGCATGACGCTCTATGAAAGTGATTGGTATAAAAATAATTGTGGATTTTATTTATCTCTTTTTTATAGTTTGTTTTTCGCACCCTATTACTATGAGTCCACTCATGGACGGACGCTCTTGGTTGTTCCTGCACGTATTAACACGGCTGTATGCACAACTGTTTTACGAGTTCTTACACGGGAGCCAGCTTTATGGGCATCCAAATGAGCATCGGGCACCTTCCATCGGTGAAATAAGGGGAAGGGGTGGGAACTCGCTTTCAAAGCAAGTGGACGGATCCCACTTGAAGAATTTAATAAGTCGATCCATTCAAATGGGAGAAATCAGCCAAATGAAGGAAATGACGGTGGAGTGCTTTATTAAAAAGTCTGCTGCATCGATCAGCGGCGAGATTGGCTGGCGGATTTATTTCTGCGGACGAGGAAGTTCCTGCTTGCAGATCGATAGCGGACATGGGGCACTACCGCAGGAATCCGTCTTTCCTTGCAGAATGTAAGAGAGACTCTCCAATTGGCGAATTTATCGCCCTTCCTTTCCACTCTGCTCTCGATCTCTGTCGTAGTTAATCGTTCATGATTGGAAGTACATCAATTAAGCTATAGCCATCTTGATCCACAGGTATATTTTACACACATTTAAGTTTCTGGCATGCAAATTTTACGAATCATGATCATCATCATTGGCGCAACAGCCCCTTGGTCGGTCTACTGGCAGATTTCTAAACGAGAGTTGTTTTAATTTTACTGGACAGGGCTGTCAGGCCCTACGCCCAACACGGTCATATTAGACAGAAACCTATGGTTTAAAAAGGATAACTTTTACGAATATATGCCATAAAAATGATCCTAGGTTCAACTCAATGAAATTAAAGTATTTGGCAGCCCCTTTTAAAGCAATTGACACATGTTCCCAATAGAATTTTTCTTTTAATTTTTTTTTTTCCGTGGTTTTATTCATACATAATATTTACTTTCCAAAAATTGAGTCATTATTAAATAATTTAGTAAAAAAATCTAATCCAAAAGAAAATGAATATAAAATGATTCAAAAAATATCTTCTGTGGAAAGCAAAGACAATTTGATTTGAAAGTGAAAATGTAGTTTTTCCAGAAAAGAAAATAGTTTGGAATCCTAAAGTTTTTAAGATCGCTGAGATGCGTTTTGTCCTTGCATTGAATTCTAAATTTCATGGGCAACCCGTGTATCGGCCCAACCGATTATTACGTTTGATTTCATTAACAAATATAATACTGTAGGAACATTCTCTTTGGCAGTTGACTTTTCGAGTGCCTTTCAATGCATTTTCAAAATGAATGCCAGTTTGATAGAATTGTAGTTTAATATTCATTTTCAGGAAACTATATTGGAGAAATGTGTCGTAAAATTTCGATTTTAGATAATATTTATTAAATAAAATTATATAAATTGTTTAAAACTTATTATAAAATGGGTGAAAAAAATTTAAAATATACAGTTTTTTTAATATTCTACTTTCGTGTTGTATACACGGGGAAAAAAAATGTATCGGATCATGTCGTGTTGGTGTCACTATGCAATTAGTTTTTTTTGTATTAAAAGTAAAATTGTATGTAATTTTTTATGTTATTCTGATGTTGTGATAGTGTATTTTACGTTGTACGTGTGCATTCATTCCCTTGTAAAGGTGCATGGCCCCGCCCCCTTAAAACACTGCCCAAAGATATCAATTTCGGCCGCAGTTGTGGCAAAAAAACCTGCAACCATCGAAAACTGGTCTTTGAACAGATTGGATTCACACCCGGTGAGGACTATGGGCCACCTCATACATCCTTCCAAGGGTCACACATAAAATACACTATCACAACACCAGAATAATATAAAAATTACATACAATTTTACTTTAATACAATATTAACACCCATATCAAAATAGGTGAATATTAACACCCATATATATCAAAACCACAAATTACTTACGTTTCATTAATTAACTACGTTTCATAAAAATTCATGAAAAATGGATGAAGATTTTTAACATAAATATTAATAATGGTATCTCCAAGAGCAAAGCAAACATTCTTCTGTGGATTTCATTTTTGGCGGAAATCCCCTTGAAGTACATTTCAGAATCATGTGACTATTTGTACTGCCCCTACCCAATGTTGCGAGGAAAATGTATTCAGTTGTAATTTTATAACTTGAATTGCACTTTACTGATATTTACGAATCGGGTGCGTAAAACATATTCTACGAATGATTGTGTCTCAAAAGCATAGATATTTCTTCCTCTTAAAGTATGTTTTTAGTAGACCTTTTTATAGCATTTCTTCCCGAAACTATAATGATACATTTTCTTTAATATTTTAGAGTAGCTAAAAGCTGTCTAGTAAGCCTTCCAACTTCGGAAAAGCACTTAAAAAGAAATAGAAAAACAGAATCTATTCAGTTGCATCAGCAAAAGTGCATGATGATTCTTAAATCTTTCTTTATCTATAAATGATTTCAATAGGAACACGATTTTGATATAAATTGAAATCAGCAGATTTAATAGCAGCTACAAAAACATGGAATTAGGTTATTGAGAAACATCTCAGGCCACCAGTGAATCCTTATCATTCGTTTTTAAAATACAATGTGTTTTGTGGAAATTTTAAATTTGAAGCTCTTTATGTATTGTAGGCAAACAAACAGCAACATATAAATGAGAAAAATAAATAAGCATTTTAACATTTCTTGACACAGAACATGGGTTATAGGTGGTTGAAACGGCGACAAGCGAATGTTGCATTCGTAAAAAATTTCGAGTTTACTCTTGAAGAATCTTCTCTCGTGCGCATGCGTAAAAGCTCGCATGCGCACGAGAGAAGATTTTTTTCCAATTCTAACTAATTCTTGATGGCATTTCCTTCTACACAGCTAAATATCCACGATGCGAAACTATTGGGGATGCATAAAAGGATGTTTTATAGACAGATTTTCGACTATTATTTAAAAGTCGCCTTTAAAATAAAATAAAACACATTTTATTTGCATCTGTTTTGCCTCATGTATCAATTGTTTAATTTCAATTTTTTTTATACCTCCGTTGATCATGTGTCATGGTCATACAATACTTATGAGATATATAGTCTCTTTCCATTAACCGATTAATAAATTATATTTGTAGCGAATGTTGAGACCTGATGGACGAGTGACTAGTACTCGGTGCTACAGGTTTTGGATTCGAGACCCGACGGCGCCATGGATGTTTGCAGTGGTTCGGAAAACACTTTAAACCGTAGGTCACGGTCTCATATGACTGTAGAGCGTTGGGTGTAAGCCTGACAACCCTATCCTGTAAAATTAAAACATCCCTCGTTTAGAAATTTGCCAGCGAGCTGACAGCCTAGGCCCACCATAGGCTGTTGCGCCACTGATGATGATAGGGAGTGATAGATCCATTTGTATCTGTTACAAGTTGTAAAAGCCACCCTTTTGCTGGAAGAACTACTTAGTGATTTTGCCCACTTAAACTACCCTATTCATTCAAAGACGATCATTTGGCGGAAGCAATTTCCTTTTCGTTTGCAGATGCGAGTTTTTTCCCTCCGAAATGAGGCACAGCACAGAGGCGACATCTTCCTGTCTCGTTCTTGCCATCATGCAAAGTTTTAAATGCCACACATTGCAATTCATATCTCAATTTAAACAAAACATTAAAACAACTCATTATTTTAGAGATCATAATGATGAACAAATAGGATATTTTAAAAACGAATGATAATGGCCCACTGGTGGCCTGAGATGTTTCTCAATAACCTAATTCTATGTTTTTGTGGCTGCTATTAAATCTGCTGATTCCAATTTATATAAATGGCTAAGGTTGAATTGAATTTTACACGGAACCCAAACAAAATGCTGTTTTCATGGCACTCCATTCATAATGTTGCCTGTATTTGAAATACGTTAAATCATTCAATACGTTAAATCATTCAATGACGCTTTACCTCTTAGACGCAATATTTATAAAGCAAAAAATGTGACAAAACTGCACGGAAGTCGAAAACTCTTTTTACTATATTTTTGATATGCATAGTGAATGGCAATAGGTACGGTTTCGACGGACACAATAACTCTATCCACATTCTCGCTTTACATCCATCATTCCAGTTTTAATAAAACCATTAAAACGTTATTTAAAAAAAAAAATCATTATCCTGACATATCATGAGTCATTTTTCGTATCTAACTTGTCATATAAAAACACGCGTATTTATTCTTCAACAACTTGGTTCTCGAAGAAGGTTGACTTTTTCTAGGCACTGTTATTAATGCGATATTGAGGGTTTTTTTTTTTTTTAAACCTCAAAACGGGTGGAGGAACAAAATTCATGTAAGGACATGTCAATATCCCAAGTGTGCGAGTGTAACCCCCTACTATCCTGAGTCAATATCCTTGCGTTAATATCCCAAGAAAACGACTTCACTTTACGGGTGGAAAAGAGCACGATGATGTCAGCAGGTAAGAGACACGACGATCTCATTACAAGAAGCTTCTTAATGAAGTGTCGATCAGCGGATTCCGTCCCGCGGTCACGTGATTTCATTCGCTCGGAGCTACTCGTCTCACGTGAGTGCATTTTTACTTGCGGTTTGCGGTTAGCAGCCTCAAGAAAAGTGCACACTCTCGCTTCCTTCTAGAAATGAAAACGCTAGAGGAAAAGAGTTACTCAAAGGAATATATATTTCGTGCCTATTATAGGTGCTTTCACTATCATTTTGTTTTCATTAAATGCAACGATTTTTAGAGCGGTTTTAAAGATTGAATGTTAGTGTCGCAGCCTTGTGCAACATCTCGGAAATTTTTTTTGGTTTATACAGAATTTTTCACTTTAGTTTTATAATAAAATCACTGTAAAAGGACAAGGGAGTTATTTTGATTGTTACCTGAAATTTTAGTTTTGATAGCGAAAGAGTAAAATAAATAGCAGATTCAATTTTGAGGCATTAAAATAAATATTCATTAATAACAGCATCGTCTTGCTGTCTTGTATAGGACGTTTTCCAATTTTGTTTTACTTGCATAGTATTCTATAATCAAATGACTCAATGGAAAAAAATGCTTATGAACATACCCCATTAGCAGCATAACTACTCATTATTATAAATGACCCGATTTAAATAACCTCATTTAAAATAACCAGAGGCATTTCTTATCATTGTTAAAAAACAACAAGAACTAAAGGAAAAATCTTTTCAAAATTTGAAACCTCTTTAAAAAAAAAAATCCATTTTGTCCAAGAACGCCTCCATCTCATGTCTGTAATATTTGCAGCCGCGCTACAACACGCACACCGCGTTATAACTCTTCCACTTCAATCATTTCTACTCGTCCAAACATCGTCAGAAAAGCGCCATCTTTGCACTCCATTCAATTATTAACTCTCATTTATCAAGAAAATACATTTTTTTAGTGTCAAAAAAATACAGCACGTTGCATATAGCATACCGTTTCTACAAAAACAGAAGCCCCTCGTTCTATCGCATACACTTTGCAAGCGGCAGATGCTGAAGAAGAGGGCAAAACCAACAGTTTCAACCAAGTTCTAATGTTAGCAACACCATTATCATGTAACGATACTCTTTAGCATCATGAAACATTTTAACAAAGATAATTTTGGAAGTAAGAAGTCAATTTTAAGTTTACAAAATTACGCAAATAGAAACTAATGTATCCTCTATTTGTTAATATTGAAATAAAACTTTTTAAAATCAATGTATGTGATTTTTTTTTTCAAAAAAATAATAATTAAAAATAGGTCTATCCATCTGCGATTTAATACAGTTCTATTGAATTCTGCGATGGCTAAAATTTATAAGAAGTATGTAGATGGATTTTAAAACAGAGTTAAGTTTATCTTATATCAGAGAGAAACAGCGCAGCTCTCTATTTTCTTGGGCCTCTGTGCGGAAACGAACCGAAATCCCTTGATCAGCTCGCCCCCTTTCGTCACCCCGACTGGGGGCGCTTCTTCCCCCCCCAATTTTTTTTTTTTTTTTTTTTTTTTAATGCAGGCTTGGGTGGCGCAACTGGCGAGGACAGGGTCGTTGGCGAACATGTCGAAGAAGTTCTTGGCATCCGACCAGGAGGAATTTAATGTTCCACCAGCACTGACGCTGATGGCCGATTAAAATAAAATGTTCTGAAACAACACGTGACTGTTGTCTTGTTGGATGATTTAATGTCCGTCGGATGAAGAGCGCGAATCAAATGAATGAAACTTAAAAGCTCAATCAGAATGAGACATCGAACAAACTCGACTCGAAGAAGAAAGACCCAAAATATTCACTTTTCCCAACGGAATACGGAGCTCCCTCGGCTCTTTCCACTGGCTCAACAGGCAATTTGGCAAGGGTTCAGAGACTGATGGCGGAGAAAATAGCGATATCCATCACATTTTTTTTTTAGCTGTCTGATTATACCGACGGGTGATATTTTAATTTCACCTCGAAATTTAAAATTTTTTTTCCTAAAGAGAGGTCGCCCTCTTGACCTTTTAATGAGTGGCACCTTTCATGGGAAAGGCCCTCGCAGACCTCCTTGAAAAGGAGGGGAAGTGAAGTCATTATCAACAGGTAACGCGGAATACTTAATAGAACCCTCCCTTCTTGTTGCGCGTTTTCAGAATGTCGAAATCACACTTGCTCCAAAAGCAGCGTTCGTTGAAGATGCACGGCAGCAGCGTAATCCCGTGACAGTGCTCTCGGCTGAATTTCTCGCCAAGAGTTTTGAGAAATATCGATTGCCGAAAATAAAGATAAAAAGCGAATAAACCAGTAATACAAAAACACATTTTTTAAAGTCAAATCCTTCTTTTTTTTTCACTCTATTGCAGAAAGTCCTTTATAAATAATTTTCATTCATTTTTTTAAGTTGATCTGGCGCCCACTATGGGTAGATATATGCAACTCAAATGTAAAAAAAAAACTAAAATTAATTAATTAAATTTAATTACTGAATTAATGTTTGAAAAACTGCATTAACATCCAGTGTCATCCCCTACAAGTTCAAAAAAAAAAAAAAAAATGCATTTGAACTCGAGTGGATGAATAAGAAGTATTTTATGAACGATTGAAAATTTGAACAAGATATATATATAGGGAGAGTGTGAGCTAATAGAAGGAATTGAATAATGTCACAAAGGCATTCAATAATCATAGTGACAAAAACATTATCTGTTAATTTCAAGCTTAAATCAACTTTTATTTTTGTACGAAATAAACTACTTGTGTGTTTATAGGACAGTCGAGATCTCAAAAAGTTTGTTTCTTCCAATTGTATAATTCATTTAATAACCAAGGCGAGATAATTTATCTTTCCGACTTTATGAATGGAACGGGATGAAAAAGGTTTGCAAGCCTTATCTACATGAATGACAGCGGGTAAGAGTTATGAAGATGAATGGCGAGTAAAGAGATTTGGTGGGTAGTAAAGAATTTTGTAGAAAGTTTTTAGAAAATTTCTTTAAAAATTTAATAAAACTCGAGCGCCTCGCAAAGCTAAAAACTAATAATTTAATTACTTTTAATTTTTAATCAAGTAAGAATCCTCCCACATCAAGTTAATGCCAATTAAAACTGGTTTTATCATTTTATAAACCTGTACGCCTGCGAAAAGGCAAGAATGGACGAAAACTAATTTTTGGTATATTATTTTATACGGAATTTTAGTAAAGTTTTTAATAAGATAAAGGGCACGCATTTCAATAGACGTGCGTCTTTTTTTATAGTTAGAGAATGCCAAAGCGATTCTCGCCAAGGGTTTTTTAATAGTCGCCTGTAACAATGCACACGGCACCTTTTACCCCTAAGCCTTCAGTTCTTCAATGTCGACAACTGTTGAGACTGAAGGAACACGGGGATTTTCTGGTCCCCTGGATAAGGGGCATAGTGTCTATTGTATATTTTAAGCTTCTATTGTATATTTTAAGCTCGAATTATGAGAAATTTTTTTGTTGAACTCGTTCGTGGTTTTTTTACTCTCTCCCTATATATATTTAATGTTTGTATATAATATATAACGTACATACATTATATATATATATATATATATATATATTACTGATTAAAACAATCAGAGGATGAGTTCGGTAGGAAATAACCATGTAATCGACAACTTCTTTTTAACAAAAAAATGAAACAGCAGAGGTTAAATAGGAAATTTATAGTGTTTACAAAGATGGGAACATGCATATTTTACCTCTGACGTCGAAAACTACAAGTTTTATAAAAGGAATTAAAAGCGACCTGCAGCATTCTTCTGCAGAAGAAGATTAAAAGCAACTGACACACGTTGAATCTTTTGTAATGGTGACTATGATGTCTTAGCTGAACCTGGAGGGCCATCGGTCGTTTAGAGGAGGGTCGAATGCAACTCATTGTTACGAAGTTTCTCAAAGTGTCATTTCCAGACAATGGAAGTTTTTGGAAACGTCCATCGAAGATCCGGAGAAGGTCGTACGCGTGCAACGACACAAAATGAGGATCGATATTCAACACTGTTTATTTGTTTTAGGATGTTTTCTGGAGAAAGTAGACTCACTGGCATACAGATGAGGCTTCAATGGGACCACTGAATTAAAAAGCATTCAAGTTCATTTGCTAAAGAAAGAACAACGAGGTTTTAAAAATGAACACATTTCTAAATTCTCCTCCTCATCCATGAATTCGTTTTGATGTGCATTAACAATCGCAAGTAACTATCCTCCAGACGAAACTAAAAGGAAAAGTTGGAAAATGCCAGTTATGAAATCAATAAATGACAATTTTTTTTTTTTTTTTTTAATTGGGCAAAAATAAAAATCTTTTTTTCCCCATTTTTACAGAATAGTTCAGCATCAAGCCCGCGTCCACCTTCAGTTTAAAAACTCTCTGGAATTGACATTTTCTTACGATTGCTTTTTCCTTCCTCTATATTCAACAGAATCAATACTTATTCCAGAAAAGCGGATTTGTAATTATTTGAATCTTGCATGTCATTTTATATCGTATAATTAACTTTTCGAGCTGATGAAGGATCAATCCACCCGAAAAGTATTAAGCAATAAGCATTACAACCTAAAATATATTGAAGGTCTCTCTCCGCAATTCGTTTTCGTCTCGGAATGTTTCGCCCCATCGCTCAGTGTTGTACCTCAAAATGCAAATTCTATTTTAATGCAGCATATAGACTGAAAAACGATTGTAAATAAACTTGCAACTTTCGCATGTACAGATACTTTCTACGTCTTCCAATTTCTTTTGCCTTTCATTTTTAATATAAAAATTTATAAATATCGTGATATTATTTTAAACGTCCGATAGTTGTTTTCACGTAAGGTGCCCTCTGTCAAATAATAAAAACGTGTTTCTCATTATGAATTATAATATTCATTTCATTATAAATCGGCGCTGTACTACATTCTCCGTATAAAATAACTTAAACTATCATTTATTTATTATAGTTATTATGTTTTTAACTGAACTTGCAAGTCGGTAAACCACACTTCAAACCGCCGTCGTAAAGAATAGATGTTTCAAGAATTTACACAAAACCGCGTGAATCACTTCAAGTGTGTGAGGCATCTTGGGAACGGCGGTTTAGAGCAAAGGGCATGCTACGAAAAGAGGTTGTTTTTACAACCCTTTTTTTCGTTCGTTTTGACTGTTGCTCATTTAGGGCTCTCACATCATCAGAGATTTTTTTTAAAAAACCAGCATTTTCTAACAAACTGCATACAAATGCTAAACTCGGTTGTGTGGAGGAACGGCCTCCATGCCGTAACACACACTTCAAGTGCGCCGCACTGGAATTACCCTCAGTGATTCTCAAACTATTTGAAGTCGGTGCGCATTTAAAATCCTACACATAATTGTAAGCCCATTCTGTACACATTTCTAGCAAATAAGCATCCACTACAAACGCATCACAGGTTCATATCCAGAGGGTTCACTCCGCGGACTTGCTACTCAAAGACGGTAGAGTCTCGGAGGTGGCGATGCAATTTTTTTTCAACATTGAAAATTACACATACGCCAGCACTCTTGGTAGCCAATCGCGGAAGTGATAGCTGCACGCAGCACTATTGCTGTTTGGCGGCTTTTTGGCGGTGAAGAGGAAAAAAAGCAATCGGAAAGGTGAGTCGTTTGTCATCGAAAGCTGTCTGTGAATGGGAAAACTGGCGAGAACAAGAGCATCTCTATTTGTTACGTTGGGCACCTATTTCTCTGGAATACCGCACGCCTTTGAGAACCACTGTCGTAACTGAACCATGTATATTTATGCAGTAGCGGACCCGGCAATGCAATGAGATATGGATTCAATAAATACAGTTCAAGTTCTGTGTGAATTCATTGATGAAATTAAAATGATGTAAATTGAAGTGTGTGGGTTGATTCCCCCTGTCTCATTGTTTTGTTTTGGATATTGATTTTTCCTCCTCCTCCAACTTGTTCAACGGTTTGGATGCACACGGGAATCCAATTGTGTAGTATTTTGTCTATTTAAATATTTCAAGTATTGACTGTGTGGTGGAATAAGGCGTGCCAATCAAAAATGAAATTTCATTTAATATTTTGCTTTGAGTGCGGAATGGAAGTTCTGCATTCAATGTCTAGGGACAACATGCTTTTCATGAACAGCGTTCGGAATGTGAGGGAAGGGGGAAATACATATTAACACCAAAAAAAAAAAAAAAGCATGTGTCGGATTTCGTTCAAACCACCCTCTAAACAACCCCGGAACCAATAAGGACAAAATGTAAAATTTTCAGCGAAATCGGTCCGGGAGTTTTTAAATCTAGAGCTCTTTTTAATACTTTTTGAATGATATTAATTCCTTAAAATATTGACAATTGTTATTTGTGGTTTGTTTTTTATATTTAGTATTTCAGTGGTTTATTTATTCCTTTATTAGGTGTTTCAATTTTTTTTTTTTTTTTTTTTTTTTTTAATTTTTAAGGTGTTTGTAGAATGAACTCCTGGTTGGATTTTGACAGAATCGTTTGAAAATGAGGTTATCCTTATATTACGAAGATTTATAAGAATCGATATTATACACTCAGCATTTTTTTGTTTTGTTTCGTTTTTTTTTCCCCATTAACTTGGAGGAATTTGAAATCTGCAAAGGTGTCTATATTAAAAAAAAATATCCTGAAATAAGTCGTATCTTCTAAAACATTACGCATTATAACATAGAATGTGTGTTTTTGTTACGAGATAAAAATCGCGAGGTGTCTCCTGCTTTCTGGTCTTTTTACAAATAGCTAGCGGGTGGAAGATTATTCGGCATTTATTCTTCAAACGGGGTCGTTTGATTCGTCTTTCATCTTTCAGATTTGACTATTATCAGAATTATTAGAACATTAGAAAATGCAAAATAACGGAAGTAATTTTTTAAAAGTTTTCTTCATTCACCCATTGGAAAGATGAATGCAGATGCAAAAGGAGCCCAGTCAAGGAAGAATCTGAAAACGATACAGCATTATATTCATTTTAAAATTGTCATTCAGTCTAATTGTCCACGAAATCGTGGGGAAAAAGCTAATTCAATAAATGGTTTCATCCATCAATAAACTGGAAAGAGAAACGTTTCAAGGATCGAACGGAATTTTTCCACGACAGCGCACCACACGAGAACTCGGAGGGATGATGTGATGTAAAAAGAAACTCACAACGAAAAATGAAAAAAAAAAAAAAAAAAATTAAAGAAGGGAGTTTTTCGAGTGAAAAGGAGGAGCGAAGAGTGGATGACTTCAGTGTTTGGCTCAATGCTTCTCGCGGCTTCTATAAGACGTTTACATAATAAATAAGCAAATGTCTCATAATGAAAACACCAAAATAAGTCAGTTATAAAAAAATATTCCATAAAACAAAAAATTATAATTGTAGAAGAGGCACAGGGTGCCATGTGTATGTATGTACTAATAGTGTAAATAAACTAATGTAAATAGAAAGAGAGATTGGTATTTCATCCTGACACAACTAGTCTCTAGCAAGCGGCTAACAGTATATATAAATAAATGAAGATGAGAATGTTCGCCTTTGAATGTTGCATTGATTTTTTCTGATAGAGCATTTTCAAAATCGAGTCTTTCATTTCGTTTGGTTTGTCGCTCTACGGTTCTCTTGTGCACACGTTAGGCTAAGCAGAAGTCTTTCAAGAAAGTAGAATAGTATTTAATATAATAATAATTAAAATGTATCTTGATGCTTTTATTACAGAAGTAATTTAAAAGTTTATCAAAATAAAAGTATTTAAACACAGTTTTTTAAAAATAAGCATTCAATTATTTTGTTTTATCGTGGTATTATCAATCAAAATAACACCCTTTACATGTCTTCCTTGCATACAGTTCCGCTACTAAAAATTTTCTTAATTAAAAAAAATCAGCGTCCATAGTCGCAAATGTAAAATGAAATGAAAGAACTAAAAGTAAATGGTAAAAAAAAAATTTGGCGCAAAACAAAAATTTTGCGGAAAGTCTTCAAATCCCGCGAAAGTTATTTTATAGAATTCTTTTCATTTGTACACAGCTATTTTTAAATGAATACGTATCAAAATTTAATAGAATTAAAATTTAAGCGTTTCATCTAAACTGCCGGAAACAAAATCGAATATCGAATGCACTTCTGGCGTATCATTCATCGCCCTCGACACAAGTGCGTTTGACAACCGCTTTGCAAAGAGCAAAGACATCCCCCACACACACACACATTGGCAGCAAAACCGCAGATAAGTCGCCAAATTCAGCGTTGCCAAGGTGCATCCCGATGGCTTTCCATTTGCATTTTGCCACCGTCATTTGAAATGAGCCTTCTCCCCGAGCCGAGACCGGGTTTCGCATCCCTTTTCTTCCGCAAAGGACCGTCCTCAATGCTGTCTACAGATGTATCGTAGCCATACCCGGCATAGATAAGGGGAACATATGGTTCGGCTTCACTTGTCGAGATTTTCACAGTTCGAAAACTCAGCATGTTGCCCATTCGTTTAAAATCCAAATGTAAGGAAAAGTAAGGGATGATCCTCCAAACTAGAAAACCAGTGTTTTTTTTTTTTTTTTTTTTTTTGCTAAAAATTCTAGAAAGGCAGATCTGCAACGGCGTTGTGGCCAGCTCGTCGAGTTTCCGAACTGTGGGATATCCAACAAGTGAAGCCGAAAACCTATTACCATAAAAATAGGCTGCGCACGATTCATACAGATTAGGCTAAGCATTCCATTTTATAAGCAAATGTGTTATATACACGAAAACATTTTCCTATGCGGCAATCGTCTCCCAATTCTATTTTTGTACGCTTTTTAAAAGCTAGCGTCCCAATAAATGAAGATTAAAAAAAAAAAAAGTAAAGAAGGCGACGCTGGTTTGCGCAGTACCAAAGCGGTCGCCGTGTTTCGTTAAGAAAATAAACACGCAGTGGATGAAACGCACAAGCACTTCAGATATATATATATATATATATATATATATATATATATATTTGAATGACAGTTCCAGAAACAATTAGGATTCTGTGTGAACTACACATTTCTTGCCATACGAGGATTCATCCGTCGAGTGAAATTTAAAACGGGAATTCGTAGCGGAAGCAGAGGATTCGGACCTGGAAGAAAGGGGGGTCAGTGAACTCTAAACCACCTGCCCAGTGTGAGGAGCGGGTTCTTTTTCTTCTTAACTATTACGTTAGGAAATGATGCGCGGATGGCATCGGGCGAAAAAGGTAAAAATTGAAATTCAAGATCGTCCCGTTTCTTTGAACAAGAACCCCACGACGAGTCCCGATTCGTGCACAATCCACGCTGCCGAAACCAACATCCCAATTAGCAAGACAAACGATTTTTGTTAATGGCTCGTGAGAGATATTGTTCTTAAAAGTGCAGGGGAATTATTTTCGTGAGTTAAATGAATTAAAAAAAAAAAAAAAAGAAGAAATATTCCCGTTTGAAACATGCATGCAAATAAAATGACAGTCTAATCCAGGGGTCTCCAAACTACGGCCCGCTGGCCAAATCCGGCCCGTCAGTGTCATCCATCCGACCCGCGACAACGAATAGCTTAGTGTTGCTGTAATAAGTTGGATAAAAAAAACACAGAATGATAATAACTCGGTTTTATTGACTTGTAGGTAAAGCTTAATGACAAGTATAATACGCAGAAAATTTAATTTAAGCATAACAACTAACAAATAATTGAAATGAATCCCACTGACATTATAAACGTGAATATCCCGCAGTTACTCTCGGTAGTTATGTTGGGGTAAAGAGTATCGCATATGGGTGTATATCGATGTTTGGAATGTATATATCCTGAATCAAACGTATGATTTTTTTATCCTGAAAATTCCTCAGGAACGGAAAAGCTAAATGAACGCGAATGAAACCGTGGGGTATCCACTAGTCGTCAAGTGTCACGGTCGTATCGATACATACAATTGTAATTATAGTAATTGAACCAGCGAATTTAGCAAGCGTATGCTCTCTCTCAGAGCGCGTACTCGGTGACTAGTCTAGAAATGATAGATAACGGCAGAAAAATTAAAAGGTTTTGGCCCTTGGTACCTACTGGAGTAAGCAATATGTCCCTAAGGCTGGAAAGTTTGGAGACCCCTGCTCTAATCCATTTCATTTCTACCATAGCCGAGCATCCCTGCCGTCTGTGAAACTGCCGACAGATCTGGAACTCATCATCCACAGGCGCTTCTATGGACTCCACCAAGACCTTCACGAATTCTTTCGTTTCAAATGAAAAATCAATAATTTTTTTTTTTTTTTTTTTTTTTTTTTTTTTTTTTTTTTTTAGTAGGATCATAGTGTCGTGTTTTCAACACTGAGAAACAGGGGTGGTTATTTTAGCTTTTTCTATTTATTTCGGTAACCGAAATAAGTAAAAAAAAAACTTGAAAAAATAATAAATGGAGAGAAATAATTTTTAAAGAACATTTGGAACACTATCCCTAAAAAAAAAATAAAAAAAAATCTCAAACATGGCGCGAATGAGACGAACGATGCAACGAATTAGCACATGCAGAGAATTCAGTTGTGGTTCCTTTTCAGCAACTAAATCCATAAAATAATGATAACGTGATTTAAATCTCGATTCAATTATATGGATCACAAATTAGGTTAATAAAAACAGGAAAATCTCGAGTAGGAAAAATACATTTGCTTATGACAGCACTGGAGAAAAAGAACATCTTATATTATATACACACAGAAATACTCAGATCAACAGGTATCAAGAGGGTCAAGGTCGATATTTGCTAAACAAATAAAAATATAAAAAGTACCTAAAATTTCCAAAATCAGTTTATTTTATAGGAATAATTTTATTGTAGATTGAAACAGAAAATTATTTTTTTTCTTTCATTTTATTAACTTTTAATCTATAGAAATTTATTTCACTTCTTTAGACATTCATTTATCCATTTTGTGTAGAATTCCATCGCGTACATCGAATGTAATGCATGTTGCAAAATACGTTGGCTTTTTTTTTTTTTTAACTCTGTGAATCCGAATGCTACGGAGATCTCCACTTCAGGCCAACTCATTCAGGCAGCACGAGAGACAGCCAGCTTAAAAGGCTCTGACATATTATCTATTAACATACCGAAATCTTATTTTAAAAAGATAAAACCAACGACCAACCTGTAACTACTCAAAGACATTATACAAAAAATCATCCATTACCTCTATCACGGAGAAGTACTTTTCCTTCTATTCCCCCAAAGGCTTACCGCTCATCATTTTTTTATTTTAAAAATATTCTATTTATGACTGGGCATGACAATTTTTATTCCTATTTAAACTATGTTCAAAAGATATTTGCAACTACATTGTATTGTAGGTGAGGTGCAGAATATGCATCATTGTCTTCAGCTGCTCCAGGCTTTTGAGCATCCTAGAACATTTTAAAGGACGGAACTGACAGTCCAACGGCCACCCTACTTTTGTCACTTTGGTCAAGAAGCCTCCTTTTACAGCATTCTGTCGTTTCTTAAATCACTTCTCCGTCTCTTTTTAATTTTCTTTCTCTTTTAATAATGTGTCGTGTGACCTTTTAAAGTTGACATTTATTGGATGTCTTTATTAGTTATCATTTTAAGTAATGTGTCAGTCCACCACTTGATCCGAAGATGTTCAACGGATCAAGTTGCACATGAATTGGTATCTTAAGCTTGAAATAAAAAACAGAGATACAAAAAAAAAAAAAAAAAAAAAAAAAAAAGGATCGAATCTCTGTCGGAATCGAACCAGGAAGCGGGTCCGGACATATCGGGTGCCGTAAATTCGAGTTTCAATTGCGCTGACAATGAAGAGCTCATTTGGGAATTGGAAGCTGACCTTCGCGATACGTGCCTCGCATGCACAGGACGGAAGAGCAGCCTTTTTTTTTTTTTTTATTATTATTATTATTATTTTAAGTAAATCACGCTACTTTATGGCATGGCAGCTGGAGCTTAAAAAAATAGGACACATGGCTGAAATTGGAAGTGTTTCATAAAACGAATTCATTTATTTATAAATTCATCCACTTCCCAACTACTGTTTTAATTTATTTTTGCAATGAAAACGAATACGGATGTACCTGCTGGGTAAATAGACCCTAAAACCTCCACATCATCAAAGTATTAAAAATTACATTTAAGTGTTAAACATCAATTAAAACAGGTAAAAATAATAAGCATCTAAAAATTTCGAATAAAAAATAAAGAAAATTTAGCTAAAATAATTCATTTAAATTAAATTAGACAGATACAATTAGGAGTGCTTTGCAGTGAAAAGATTTTTGTAAAATAATTTAAAGCGCAAGATCAAGCTAGTCATTAAAACAGTTTTCCTTTTGCAAGACTTAAACATTCAAAGTACGAATTCCGTGAGCTCAGACGTCGACCTGAAAAGCTTCCACTTTTTTATTCATCTCCGATGGCGGATTGAGTTGCTCAATCGAATTTAGAAATGAGACGATTGCTCAATCAGACTCCCGCCATTCCCCATTAGCGATTGCGTTCGATGAGCCTTTTTATTTTTTAATTTCTTTTTGCGTTTAATTTACACATGTATTAGAGCTTCGTGAATGCGCATCAATCATTGAAAATAGTACTGTCAATAAGGATCTTCTTATTATTGAAAAAGGCTGCGTTTTATGAAGTGAAACTTTGAATAGAATTTTCGATATTCGAATTCTATTGAAGAGTTAAACAAACCTACGTAATTCTTCATACTTGGTTGTATTCACATTGATACACATAAAAAAAATGAACAATATTATGCAGGAAAAAAAAAAATTATTTAATTTTCTAGATAAAACTACGATATTTCTAGACAGGGAAATAAATTTTCGATACTTGAATCCAGATTAAGAGTTTAAAAAAATTGACCTATATAATTGTTTATATTTATTTATTTGTTTTCTAAACATTTAAAAGGAACAAACACAATACTATAGTAATAGAAAAACAATTTGGTTTAATTTTGTAAATAAACATTAAGTAAAACATTCTTCAATCACCAGTCAATATTCACAGATGCATATCTATTTGTACATTGAATACTACTGCATCTCAGTGTTATGTTACACTGAAAACAGAATTTTGGTGATGTAATGTACGAGTGTCCATAAAGATTATATTTCTGTCTACTCTATAACGAAGCATAGATTTTATCAAAAATGGTATGTTGACAGCAATAAAAAAATTACAAAAATGCCCCCTTCAATAGACGTCGGGTGCATTTTTATGAGATGGCTTCAAGAATAACAAGAGCCCCGGCAGCCAAGGTTTTGAAATTTAAATGTTGGCTCGGTGACAACAAGCGAGATTTATTTTCTTTTAAATAAACACCCGAATTCTAATCGAACTCTACCCTTTAAAAAAGACACCTTCGAACGCATCCCTTGAGGATTCATCAATAACTCTGAAGAGCTGTTTGCCGAACACCGATTTCGACAGGAGGATCCGACGTCGCATCTCTTTCAAAAGCTGAGAGATTTCGAAAAAATTTTTCTGAAACGCGGCAGCTTTGATTCCACGACATCAATTTCTCAATTCTGTGTCGAGACGCATGTGCGGGGGAGGACTGACTTTCAGGTGTCATTCAGCGCTGCTGCCCTTCCTATGGAACAGATTTTTTTTTTTTTTTTCCTCCCCATCCCGGGAATCGGAACGGGGCCGGCGGGAAACGAGAAAAAAAAAAAATAGAACGTTCGGAAAAGAGACGCTAAACGCGGCAAAAATATCGACTCACCTTCGAACGCCGCCGAAAGCAGCTCTCCCTGAAGCTAATGGCGGAATTCCATGCTGCTGTCCACTGCTAGGAAATCCAGGGGGGCGGGGGCGGACTTAGCAGAGGGGGTGGTGGTGCATCGCGAATCTCTTCCAAGAGTACGAGATGATGAGCGAAGAAAAGAAAGAAGATGAAAAAAATCCACCGGGCAGGACCAAGACGAAGGAACAACGCGGCTCTCTGCCAGAACGACGGATGGCGACTAGCGCCGGAGCTGCGAAGGGGCCCGAAGGGTTGCTGCAAAGGAGCCAAACGGCGCCAACCCGATCGGCGCCAAGGCGGTCAAACGAAGCATGGCGAACCATTTTATTGCGGACTCTTTATTTCAGATGGGATCATTCACATTTTTTTTTGTTAAAAAGGTTTCGTATTAATCATTTAATGTCATATTAAGTATCTTTTATTTGATTTTTGCTTTCTTTAGATTTCAACTTAGAATTTAAATTTAAAATTACGAAATGATGTGTGTAATTGTTCATAAATATGGGTGGGTTTTGGCGTAACTCATTTTCGCGAAAATTATTAATAATTCACAAATAGTGTAAAATAGATTATTATTTTTTTTTTTTTTTTTTCATTTTTTCAAATCTCTCTCTCTAGATATATATAAGTGAATTTTCTTAATTACTCATTTTCAACATTAGCAATAGAGTTCCAATACTCTTTACGACAAAAGAATAATATATATAATAGTACGATATAGAATTTTTTTAGAAACGTTATTTTATAAGCATTTAAAGAGGTGGAAAGATTAAGTAAAATACAATAACAAATCGTAAAATAAGAGTCCGACAAGAGATAGATAAAAGAATACTGAATTATTTTTATGCGAATTTGGAATGTGTATAGATACAAATAGGATTTTTTTTTTTTTTTCACCGTATAAAATAATTTTCTTTCTAATAACATACATTCAAAACGAGCCTTTCAATATAAATGTTAGCAGAACACTAAATCTGGACACCACAATTGTATGAAGAATTAGTTAAATCATTTCTGAAAAGGTTTTTAATTTTTTTTTTTTTTATTATTATTATTTTTGATGAAAAGATGTTCTATCTAAGTAAACGTGCTACGAGGCCGCCCAGTCTCCAACCGAAAAGCTGCATCAGCATCTTTGAAAAGTTAATTATTGAAAATTGCACAGCAACTCAACAAGTAATTCAATGGAAGCCTGTTTCGGATAAAATATTCGTCGAGTTTCTAAATCTTAATCTATTACACATTCCAGAAGGATTGAGAGAATTTATTTTTCATTCAATGTACAAGAGGAGGCAGAGTTTGAAAAATTCATTTCCCGTGGATGAGAACGGTCCGTGATGTTTCGCTCGATTCACAGGAGAACGGGTGCCGACGAAGCCGTTCTCAGACAGGACATCATCCTTTTCAAAAAAGGTGGGTTGTTCATCTTTTCGAAACGGGACGCGACGCAGCATTTCAAACATCCCATCCGTCCATGCGCAATGAATAGCATGGTGCCACGCCGCAATCCAGTGTTCGCAGGTATTTCATTTCTAGGAACCTTCATTTTTAATTTCACTGTGTTTTGAAATTGCCTGCGAACGGGGCCTCCTCCCGCCAGACTGCATTAATGGGGTTCTGTTGTCCGCTGCACAAAAGTTCAAAAACGCAATCCAAAGAGAGAATGGATGTACCAAAAACACGATCCGTTTCCACTGTAAAGTCATGAAGCAGCATTCACGTGTCCTCTGATCATCTGAGAAGCAAAAAATTGTATTCAAAACACCAGAGAAAGATGACACAGAAATTAATTTGCACAAATGTTCAGAGAGCGCAGAACCTGCAGTGAGGAAAAAGAAAATCACACAACCTGCAGACATCGAAGACTGAATGGCAAACGCGGATGGAACAGAAAATGTACATAAAGTACATATAAATGCACAGAAAATGTACATCTTCTCGGTCGAGCTCCTCGCTGCTGTCTTGACCTTGCATAATGGGCCAGGGATTGTAACTGAATGTAAGCTGAGATAACTTAATACTTCTATTTTTAGACGATTTGTTTTGATATGCAGATAAAAAATGTTAACGGATAAAAGGGATAAGAGATCAAATTTTGTAAATTCCAAGATTTATATTTCAAAATGAAACAAGAATAAAGTGTTCGCAAAGGTACGAAGACGTCAGAACTGAGCAGCCTTGCCCGGCGTGTTTTTCATTTAGAAAGAAATATTTCTTCACTCCGACAAGTATAAGTTGAGTTTGGATATTAAACACTCTCTGTCCCATAGCAATTGTAGCGAGTGAATATTTAAACGGAATTATTAACCAATGCCTCTGTCAGCTGCGTTGTAGCTCAAACTCGCGAAGCCTTCCCACGAAATCAATGTTTCACGACATCTGTCACTCGGTTTGACGCAACTTTCAATTTTTAGGTTAATCTCATTATCACAAATTATAACTGTTTTCCAATTACCTCCGCTGATCGAAATCAGTTGGGGTTTTTGAGTTGAATATCAATTCATCGTAAAAGTAAGATGAAAAAAAGAGCATTTTCAAGATAAGTGGGAGTTGCGATGGATGCATCCAAACAAAAACGAAAAGTTGTGGCCCTACTAAGAAATTGGAAATAATCGTCCAGGTGAATCCTATGCTAATTCCGATTCTTTGAAGCTGTGAATGTAAATACGAAAATTCCAGAGAACAATTTAGACATATTCTTCTCAGCAGAAGAGGCACCCCTAAGATCAATGACTCACTGACATTTCCAAACCCACATTATTCATTTGAAATGAAAAAAAGGAAAATTCACAAAACGAGGAAATCCACGGCCATTTTAAGCTCACGCATATAGGAAAAGCGCAGCCTCGCAGCCAAAGGATACCTACCTACAAGTTTAAAATCTGGAAACTATCTGCACACTCAAAATAAAAATTAGGGGCAAATATCGTCAAAAAATAAATAAAAAGATAACATGTAATTTAAATAAAATATAAATAATAATGATACTCAAAATAAATTTAAGTAATTAATTTATTGTTTAATTGAATGTAATTTTTTCATAATAAATTTGCATTCTATATTTATTTTCTTTTGCCATTATTATTGTGAGGCACATTAAATTCTTCAACTGCTTCTATTAGTATGGGATAGACGGAGTAGCTTTTTAAGAATGTTACTGATCTAAAATTATAAATTTTTCCAAGTAAGTTAAGGGAAATCTACATGTGAGGGCACACTCAGTTCAAATGGCGATGGGGTTCCATTTTTGCTAGAAGCATGCGTTGCAATCGTTGCTCAGAGAGTGTCTGAGGGAGACGTAAATGCTTGGCATCGATAATAGGATTGCTTGGTGAAACCTCGAGAGGATAAGTCGAAGAAGAAGATAATCTTCTACGACTTATCCTCTCGAGGTTATCCTCTCTCGTCTTATCCTCGACTGCTTGATGAAAGGTATGAGGCATCGATAATCGATACACTTGATGGAACGTCGAGAGGATAAGTCGAAGAAGATTATCGGACTGCTCAATGAAAGGTGCAAGACATCGATAATCGATACACTTGATGAAATCTCGAGAGGATAAGTCGAAGAAAGAAGATAATCGGACTGCTTGATGAAAGGTATGAGGCATCAATAATCGATATACTTAAAGTATCGATAATCGGACTACTTGATGAAAGCTCGACAGGATAAGTTGATGGAGTTGAAAATGTAATAGCATTCATAATTGCGCCGCATTTAAAGTGGCATTTATTAATAATTAGAACTCTTAATACAATAATAAAATCTATATTAATTCAATACAATAATATATTTTCATTAATATTAATGCAATAATATACTCCATATACAATAATTGCATCTATTATTTTACATCGCATGTATAATCACTTCGATTACCGCCGTACTTGAGGCCGGATGAAAGTTCGAGAGGACGAGTTGAAATCGCCGAGTGGATCGAATCGAAGAAATATCGACAGTTTTAAGCACTTGGCGTCGATCATCGATCGCTGTTGGTTGTATAATAAATGGACATAAAAAAGTAACATTAATTGGTTTTTATTAAGATAATCTAATTTCAAAACCTTTCATTTTTATTTTCCAAACTCGCTATAGTAAGTGATTGTGTTGTCATAAGGCAATTTAAATGAATGTCTTATAATTTAAGAAATTCCTAATCTGTTCTATTCAATGTCTCTTTTTAAGTCTGTCCAAATCAATAAAAAGTGAATTAAAGGGCAATTGGACACGTTTAGGTGTTACCAGCAGAAATTTTTAGTTCGAAATAGTTTTTTGCATGTTTTGTAACTTCAAATTCCTTCATATACACTTTAAAATGTTTAGAATTTTTTTGCTTGGTTTGAAAATATTTCGACTGGATTCGAGGGCCTTAGAACAGCGCAGCATTAAGAGATAAAATTTGGATCCTTCTTTCAGTTCTCAGAAGTCATAGTTCAAAAAGAATATCTCAAAGTCTCATTTTAAAAGGGAGGTGGCATGGATGTTTGTTAGCAGTTCGGAATCCACATTAAACTGCAGGTCCCGGTCTAATTAGCCTAAAGTGTGCACAAAATGACTGTAGCAGAGACAAACCAAACCAAATCATCACAAAAGTAGGAGCCGGAAGGCTTCTTAAAAGAAATAAAGATGGCTGATTCAGGAAGAGGGTTGGCTGTCAATGCAGCGGGTGCAGATGAAAAATCGAATCAATTCGTTCCAGTGAAATCAGTCAGACGGATGTTGCATTCCACTGAAGCAACCCGTTCAAATGTCGAGGAGTCTTGTTTCACCGTTTCGCACAGCAGTCGCATTCGTTATTCGTTTTGACTAATCAAAGAATTCAAGTTCTGGCTCTCATTGCAGAATTCGAAAATTTTGTCATTAAATAAATCCATTTTTTAGTCGGTTCATAGCACATCTAAGTAAATTTTCAATCCTAAAACTTTAAAAAATGTATTACATTGGAGGATTTCACTCCCATTCCCGGTTTCATTGATCAGTCTTTGGGATTTCTGTTCAGTCGTCCGAATGAAGGCTCCTCGGGCTCCCCGTTGGGGAAGAACGCTCATTCGGAACTTTTACTTTCAATAAAGGAGATGTTTAAAAACGATATTGAAATGAGCTCTCTTAAAAGGACGACTTTTTTTATTTTTTCGTGTCAAGTGTTTCAGCGTGTACACTACACTCAAACCTCTTTTTATGCGGTATGTATGAAGAAAAAAAAATCCATCCAATGCATATTAGGAATAAAAATTAACGGAAAAAAAAAGCGTCATTTAAACAGAAAACAAAAAAGGGCTGTTGAGATAGCAGGCAAAGTGAAATAGAATCCACCAGAGGTCCAACCGATACTATATCATCCCAATACCACGAATGTTGATGGATGCGTCTTCAAGTGACGAAAGTGATTTTGAGCAAGTTCTCCAAAAGAAAATTCGCTCGGTCAGTAGGTTTGGCTTGGTTTGTCGCTCTACGGTCATTTTGTGCACACTTTGGGCTAAACAGGCCGGGACCTACAGTTTAATTTGGCAAAAACCTTGGCAGTAAACCTTGCACACTTTGGGCTAAACAGGCCGGGACCTACAGTTTAACGTGGATTCGGAACTACTCACAAACATCAATGCCACCACCAGGATTTGAACCTGAAGCCTGGGATACAAAGCGCGCGGCCAGTGGTGACCGCATAAACGAAATTTTTTTTAATGTGTTGCAAACACTATATTTTTTATAGTTACTTATGAAGTTTCAGTTCCATTAAAGTGGCTGGTGAGCTGTACACACGAGACTTTAAGCATCCCCATAACAAAAATCTGCCGGGGTGAAGTCTGGTGATCGTGAGGGCCACTTCAACTTACAGCCTCGACTCAACACTCGGTCTTGAGTGAAAGTGTCCAACAGAAATGTATCAGGTGTAAAGTTGGGTGTGCCCCCCATCCTGCATGAAGGGGGATGACAGGTAACTCATGTCTTTCCTGCAACGCAGGCTCAACCTGATCACGCAAGGATGAATGAATGAATCCATTTCCAGCCAGTTGTTTTATGGCCATCCTCATTGGTATAAAAACGTGTCAGTATGACGTGTGAGCGCCCACTTTCGGTCAGTTTTGTTAAACATGGAATAAAAATCCAATGTCCCTCTGATCCTATTCGAGCAAAACGACATTTTTTCCAAGCATTACTTCCTTTATTATTCTATTTTGAAGTTTGCGCGAATTTACGGGCCACCCTGTACATTGGCGGCCCACTTCAAACCATTTACATGTTGAACGGAATGATCTGTGCCCACCACACTACAATGAGAAATGGGTACCTTTTTTTTTTATACATAAAATTATGGGTATGGTTTTCGAGAGAGGAGTGTTTCGTTTCCTCGATCCCTTTTTGTGTCCTTTAACATTTTCAATGTTTTTTATTGGTTTATTTAATTTTTAAAATTCTTTTTAACGAGCTATTCTTATTGGTTTATTTAAATTTCTTTCAAGTGCTTATTTTATGAAATCGCTTGTAATTCTGCATTTTTTTTTAAATTTTTATTTATTTAATCTGTTCTCTTTTTCACTTTTGAAGGATAACTGATAAACATAATGTATGGCATGAATAGGATTTATTAATTCTTTTTTCTTTCCTTGTTTATTTAAGATTTGAATTTTATGTGGAACCTGCCCAGCAGATTGCGATTTTTGTCTTTTTATATTTTTTAGAATGATTTGATTTCTTAGAGTGAATTTCAGTTGTACTTTTTTTTTATTTGACTGAGTGAACGGAAATGCTTATATACATTTTAACCATAACAAAGAAAAAATCACAGTTATGCAATTTGTCTAATGCATAATTCCTGCCCCCCCTTTTTTTTTTCCTTCTTAAGTACGTGTCCCGTTACATGTATTTTACCTACAGTTCCTCTTGCGCCGTTGCTTTCGAAAACGAGGAGATCGGATGACTATTGTGCAAGCATCTCGTATGGACAGTTCGACTGCCGATGTTAACCGTGCTACACGCAAAATACGAAGCAGTTTCTCCTAAAATTCCCGCGGAAAGGTCATTCACGCCCTTATCGACGGTCTATTCGTGGTAGGGGTGGTCTGGTTTAATGCTCTACGGTCCTGACGAGGGCTAAACAAACGGGACCTAAAGTTTAAAGTGGATTCCGAACCACTCATAAACATCCATGCCACCGCCAGATTTGAACCTGAAGCCTGTGGTACCAGAGGCCAGATCGCTAGCCACTCGGCCACCAGACTGCACAAAGGGGAGAAACCCAAGGCCCAGTGATGCAAGTCGAATAAAAAAAAAAAAAAAAATATTTGAGTCCCCCTCCTTTTCGTAGAAGCGTTTTCGCTGAAAGGCAGCGGCCATCGCCATTTTTCACCGTAAACATTTTATCGGCCTTGACGTTGCCGCAACTCCCTCGGTGCATTTCAGAAATGCATTCCATTCAAACTGAGCAGAAAATAAATATTTCGACACTCCCTCTGCATTTTTTGTCATTGAATCAGAATTTTTCACTCGTTCGTTGCAGTTTGTCACGTTCGCATTTCGGCATGACTCGAAATGGAGTCGAAAGAACTCCGGCCGAAGAAGGGGTCGTAATCAAAGTTGTAATGAAATATCACTTTAATTTCCTTCCTGAAGAACCGTTCATTTTGTTTCAACATTTACTTTTGAATTTCTCTTTCAATAATCGATAGAGCTTCAATTGAATGAAAACATTATTCTATATGCGAACCAACTCGTTCGCCACATTCCCCTTTAAACTGCGCGTCGGATAATTTTTAAAAAATATATCCAATTTAATCTCCAAAACATTACTTGAATGCACGACGCATTGCTGATTAGATATTTGTGCACTAAACAATGTGAGTAAATGAGGGATGTGATTAGCATCTCGTGCTTATTCACATCTAATTTTCTCCAAACTCCCCACACATTGAGGGGTGGCTGTCCCTTTTCGAGATGCATGACCTCTTAGAAGGGTCCTCTGCTGTCACTCTTGAGTCATAGGACGACAGCGCGACAATCGAGTCATTCCACATTATCTCTCGCTGTGAGTGACAACGGGTGGAAGTATTGCCATAATAAAAAAACTTCAGGGGTCAAGTCTGGTGACCACTTCAACTGACCACTTCGATTTATTATTCAATCTTCAGTGAAAGCGTTCACCAGGAACGGTTTGACTTCATGTGTGTGAGAAAAATCCCTTTGATGAGCGGGAACCCCGTCTCTTGGTGGAGCGGACGCAGACTGCAGATTTACTCTGAGGGTTCTGCCCACACTGAGACTAACCGGTTTTAAATGGGTTAGTGTGGAAGACTCGCTCGTCTTGCTCTTTTGTCTGGACACGTCTTAACACTACTGCCAGGAGATCAGTGAACCAGATGACAAAAAAGTCTTGGGGGTAACAAAGCTAAATTTTAATACAGATAATTTTTTTCCTTATTTTGCTTTGTATTACTAGACTTGATGAAAATTTGTAAAAAAAAAATAAAAAATTACAGTTAACGCGTTTTCCCAACAGAAATGTAAAAATATATTGAGTGGCATGGGATGAAAGTGGCAAACTACAACCCCGTTGGGGGGGAGAAGACGCCTGAACCTCATCCTTTTAATCAATAAAATTGAATTAGAATACAGGTGTGGCTGCGTAATTAATATTAGTAAGATATCTGAAAAGTATACTTAATTCTTAAAATGCCGCCGTCATAGGTAAAATTCTATCCTGCAAGACAAAAGCACTACAGGGCGTCCGCACGAAACCTCTCTGATTTCAAATGTTAATTGTACGGAAACTAACAGCCCTGGAGATTTGCGGAACCCGAATAGCAACACAACAAGTTTATTTTGCAGAATTTTTTTTTAAATAGTTCATTTCTGTTGTATGCGTTATTGATATGTCATGCAATTGTCCTTCTTTTATTGCAGGTGTTCACTAATGATCAAAGATAACAACAGCACAAGAGAGAGAGAGAGAGCTCAGGGCGTGTTATGGTGCGTTGAAGCGTAACAACGAAGGAAAGTAAGAATGTGCAAACGGAAACCACTAGGCAACCAATTAAGGCATGGTTTGACAGAGTGTTTAGCCACGGGTAGCGTGAGCCGAAAGCCTGGTTCGGGGAAAGAGACCCCCGTTTAGGAAAACTGTTGATGAAATTAGGGAGGCTTTCAATAGAAGCCCAGCAACATCAATTCGTAGAGCTTCACGAGAAATGAACATTCCAAATTAACACAAGGGAAAGACTGCATATTTATGCCTATAAATTTCAAATCCTTCAAGTGCTAAAGCTCGAAGACCTACCGAAACGCGAAAACTGTGCTATTGAGATCCTGACCGGATCGACAACGCTCACAACTACCTAGAGAATGTGACATTCAGTGACGATTATGGAAGATTATTTTCATCAGCAAAATAATTCGTTGTTGTTGTTATCGTCTCCATGGATTTAAAATATAATTATCAAAGTTAGATCAAGTCAAAAAGTCTTCACGATAGCGGCCCCGGCAATGGCGCCGCTTCACTATACAGGACTTCTCTTAAGCAGAGCAGTGCAGAGGCTAGTGTTTAATTGGAGTACTTAGGATTACCCTGTACCTCCGAAGAATTTAAGAATCTTAATTATTAATTTTACCAATTTAAAGCTATTGAAAATAGATTAACATTTAAAAGAGCACATGCTCTGTAAAAATAAAAAGGAGAGAAATTACTGTTAGTATTTAAAATTTTTTTAAAAAAATTTAATAATGCAAAAATAATAGCTTAACTAAATATTTAACTTTTGATAAATATTTGGAGTAATTTTGAGTCTGTAATGATTAACTCTGGGTCTGCTAATAACTGATGTCAACTTCCTAGGGCAGTTGAAGTGGCTTCTTAAAGTTATGAGGAATTAATCGGCTTTTGGCAACTGCGTTAGATTCTACAAATGGGATGATAGTCCATGGTTGATCCATTCTGACATTTTATTTTTAAATTCTTGGCTGCCAAATTTCCAACCCCGAGGAAATCATCGCTCTCTCTATTATATCACACTTATTTTGAGACATTCCTGACATAGGCCTATTTTCGCCATTTAAAATAGCGTCTATAGATGGTTCTGTCTCCATTTGTAAAGAATTATGAATAAAAACACAGGCAGGAGAGGCTGTGTTAATTTTTCTATACAAGATTCCAAATATTCCGCCATCTTACTTGAAAATTTCGGACTCTGTGTGCAGTGACTAATTTTAAGTTTGAGGTAACATCCAGGCATGCATTTTCTGCGTCATTAGCAAAGATATCTGAAAGGCTTGTTTTCATTTTGCTTTTGTGTGAAAAGTTCTTTTTGGCATCAATTGGAAAATTTTTCTTTCATTTTCTCGATCTTTCATTTATCAGAATGTTTGGTTTTTTCCAAAATTCTGGACTTGTCACAACTTTTTAACTAGACAACTCTTATATTGACTTTTATTACTTCGAGGTAAATTCTTCATCTGCATATTTTGTAGCATTAGAGTTAGCCAGCCAGTTAGAGTCAGAGTAGCCAGAGACTTCATTTTCTATTTTTTCCCTAAAATGAATCTGTTCTCTACAGCTCTTTTGTGCTTCTTTTTTTACTTCCTTATACAAACCACTATTATTTCTCTGAAATTATTTATTTCCTGAAATTTGTCAAATTTATGCTTTGTATCTGCATAGATATAAGCTTTTAAAATATTTTCTTTAGTACACATAAATCTCCTGTAACTACAACCAAGTCGCATGTCTTAATGTAAATCCCCCTCCCCTCCGTCTTAATGCTAATTACGTCTGCCACTTTATTGTAGGTCTGTTGTAGGCAGGGCTGGATTTTCCTATAGGCTAATTACATGCAAATTGTTAGCAAAATTAGAATTACACTATTCTAAAAACAGTAAACACTAAAACACTGAATCAAAAATAAGGAGAAATTCTACACATATGAATAATCAACAAACATAATAAGTAATTTACAAACTTAAAAATGAGAGGTGAAAGGGCCCCATAAGTGGAATAGCCTAGGGCCTCTTTTCATCTAAACCGGTCCTGGTTATAGGCCTCATTTAAAGACTTGAACATGAATGTGTTTAGTAAATACAACTAATGAGCGGTTCTGGCAGGCTTTTTAATGAGTACAGTCGTCCAAAGGAAGCTTTACTGCATCTTCTGACTAGCGAAACCGATTTCATAATGATCAACAAAAGCATTTCAGCAAGGGCTAGCTTGATAAACATTGTTTTCATAAAAAAATGTTTCTGATGTCCTACAATCTGTGCATCGTATGTTTATTGGAATAATATTTATACGTCTTCCCTCCATTTCTGGCCGTACATTTGGTAGATTTAAAAATGTGAGGTTGTAAAATCAATGTCCCTTAGCAAGCACGCCAGCTTGTATAGCAGTACTTGCCCTCTGGCGGAGAGTTCGTCCAACTTCACCCAGTAACTTTATCTTTGAACAGTCATGACTGAAACGCGTCTCTTCCAAGTTAAATTCTTGAACTGGGTTTTTCTCAAGAACATGGCTTTTCATTTCTTTGGCCAGCAATGTAAAAAAGGGAGGATTGTCTCTAGCGTGAACATTTCAGACCACACAGACTGCGGGATTTTTGTACTATCGTTTCTTAAAATCGGGAAACAAGTCTTTCCCTGTAACATCATTCTTGAACTGTGTTTGGATACGATAAACACTCGCATAAGCAACCATAGATTTTAAAAACTCTTTCCTGGTCAGTCCAATGCCTTACTTGGCCATATTTTGTGATTTTTGCAATGTTTTTCGTCGTCTTGAAATGGAAAATATGTATTCTTACCAGGCATGACTGTTTCGCCTGGATTACTTAAATTTATCCGCTTTGTTGTTTTAGGTATGTTAAATACAACGGATGTTATATACCAGTTCATTATCTTTTGCTTCACTGCTTTAAGATTCTTCTTCACTGTACTTGGGAATTTTTTTTATAATTTCTCCTTTTTCTAGATTCTTATTATCATAGTTATTATATTTCTTCCAAAATTATTTGCAAGCAAAAAATAACACCCCGAGTAAACAAAAAAGCCTATTCTAACAACTCATAGCAACAACAAATATAAAATATATAACCAACAAACGAAGAACTTCTTCAGCTCTTTTTAAATTATTTGGACAATGAGATAAATTTCGCTTTTACCCGATTCTTTTGACAATATGGCTCAAGAAGGCACTAAACATAAGGATAAGAAACACCTTTGATGTGAAAAATCTATGAAAATGGTAATGGGCAGCGAATTCGGTAAGGGAGTGTTATGTTTTTGTATCCAGTGTTAATAACTTCAAAAGTATACCTAATTTGGAAAATATAAATATATCATCATGTAAAGTAAAGTTTCAGTGTTAGGGTGAGAAGCAGTTGGCCAAGAATCCGCCGCCTTGCTCTCAGTTTTCGCTGTTATATCTCGCTATCTAAACATGTTACTGGAGTGATTAAGGACCCACTGGATAGGTATTGGTGACATCTATCTAAATATAGCAATAAAAGCTACGAGAATAAAATTTATACGTATGAAATCCATACATAATTGAGAGTTTGGGTGGCATTCGATAATGTCGGCTTATACGCAACGACGGTAGAAGCGAAGTTCGAGGAAATGTATTGCAGAAAGTGGAGACGAATCCAAAAGGTCCCATGCGGGCAGGTCAGGTGAGTTCAGGGACCCGGGAGTGAAATTTAGCAGGTGACGTCATTGAGTCATTATATATAAGTGACGTGGAGCCTATTATAACTGCATAAGAGACAATATTTAAAATTTAAACAGAAAAAACTGAGTACCTTAAAAACTGAAGTCAAACAAACTGCTGTGAAATCTCTGGGTGGCAGGTTTAAAGAAGTTCTCTTATTACTCATCAGTTTAGCAATGCCTTTATTGCTCTTAAATCGGTTTCAGCTACCCAAAACGATTTTTAAGTATTATTCTTGAACTGTACAGATATTATGCTAAAATAACACGCATTATCCAGGTTACCCTATTAATGTTTGATTGCGATACCAGACTTCTGAATGACTGTAGAGTATTTCAGAGCCGAAAATCTGATCGACAGTGAAGAACGAATGCGTGCACTGAATCACAAGAACTGTCACATAAATCACCCTATTTAAATTAGTAGAAGATATCTGAGAACATTTGGAAGAATTACCAGATTTAAAATCAATAGAAAATAAAAAGTACATGGAAAAACCTTTTCATAAAATCTTTCATTTAATAGGCCTAAAATAACGACTTAAAACTAGACAAATAGTTTACCCTATAGCTTAATTAGTAAAAGTGGTTAAATCATTCTCTTTACAAAATTAAGTCAACAATTTTATGTCGTCAGTAATAAAAGCGAACGGCCTTTTTTATAATGATATGTAAATATCAGCTTTTGTAGTTTTATTTACCAATTCATTGCATGCACTCTGAATGTCTCGAAATTATTTTAAGATTGGCTGATCGAATAGGCACAACTTTCCGACAGCCTTGAATTGGCATGAGTGTACTTATCAAGAAGAAATTTTATGGATTTATGTCAAAAAAGAGGTCAATTTCATAAAGTAAAGGTCCAAATGTAAACAAAGGGGTTTTATTGACAATATTCGAAGTGTAATCAAGTAATAAACTTCATTAAACTGTTCCTGCATAAAAAAAAGTTTATGTTCAGAAAATTCAAAGATAATTTCTTATTCTTTTGACAAAACAATCCAATTGTAAAATTTTCTTTTTCATACATCTCATTTTATTGTTTTTATAAAATTGAAGAAGAGAACAATTTAATCTCTCATTCCTATTATGTTATACGACAATTTTTTTTACTTTCACTATTTAAAGTGAAATAGTGGTTGACTAAAACTCTTTTAGCTCCTAGAAAAATCTCTTTTTAAGGATATCTCTTTTTATAACTCAAAGCAAGCCCATCCTAGAGCAGCTATGAAATTTTTAATCATCAAAAAATCCTCATACCCAGAGGGCGGAATAAAAATCGTTTGTAGGAAGGAAAATAAATCTTATTTAAAAAAGTATTTGGAATAATTAGCATCGTTTATGGAATAACTAATAGAGTTCCTTCCTTAAAAAATAAAGTTTTCAATTTAATAATGTATCATAATCCATAAAATAGTTTATAATAATAGAAACTTATTTTGAATTGAACATAAAAAAATAAAAGTTATAACGATATTGAATGCTGAATAACTATTTTAATTAAGAAACACCAATAATTTTCCACTGATAGAGCCTCTGAAAACAAAAAATGTATACAATCGCTTAAAGTTTTGGAGTTTTTATCATGTCACTATCCTAATCGTTACACTATGATTGGCGAAAATTTGGTGGCGTATACATTTGTGACAAAAAAAAAGCATACCGCCAAAGGAAAAATAATATGACATTTCACTTCAAACGAATAACGTCATCAGATTCAATAGATCGTATCCTAACCGAGGACCCATACCCGACATATAGCAGAAAAGACAAAAAGGTTGAAATCGAACCTAGAAATATAAATAGAAATTGGCGTGTAATAAAAAATGATGTCGAAATACATAATAAATTCTAAACTACGAAAATAAATCTAAAATTACGAAATTAACTATTGAAAACCGTTTACCAAGATATTATTGATTTCTGAATTTCAAAAAAGGGTGCGAACAAATTTTGAATTCGATAACTCTGCCAATACCAAGAGGGAGTGAAATAAAATCTTATGTTATTTGAAATTATCAGTAACACACGAACTATCACCTAAATAATCAGATTTAAATAAAGTCAAACAAGATCTGGTAATATGTAGAAATGGCGCAGCACCCAAGAAGCTTGAAAGAATGTGGCAAAGGATTGCTACAATGTTCAAAGACTTGTTTGAGTAACTTTTTGGAATATCTTTTCACAGAAATGAAAATTATTATTTTAGCTGTAAGGGATGCTGTTAACGACTGAAGAAAATCAAGTGAAGATGTTTCATTCTTTAACCAGTGTCTTTTGTATAAGACTGAACTCAAAAACAATATGATATCTTGGAATTCACAAAATTAACTTTGAAACAAGAAATATAAAAAAGATTTTTTTTAAAGTCAATTCCTACTTTTTTTCACTGTATTGTAGAAAGTCCTTTATAAATAATTTTCATTCATTTTTTAAGTTTATCTGGTGCCCTCTATTGGTAGATATATGCAACTGAAATCTAAGAAAAAAACTAAAATTAATGAATTAAATTTAATTACTGAATTAATATTTGAAAAAGCTGTATTAAAATCCAGTGCCATCCACTACAAGTTTTAAAAAAATGTATTTGAAGTTGAGTGGATGAATAGAAAGCATTTTATGAACGATTGAAAATTTGAACAAGATATATATAGGGAGAGTCTGAGCTAATAGAAGGAATTGAAAAAAAGTTGAATTGCAATTATAAAGCTTAAATGGTGGATGGACAGCGCGCGGGACTGGGGGTGCCGGATTCGATAAGCGGGGCTGACCCGAGGGATGCAATCTGTTCTTGAGAGCCCGAGTCAGAGAGTGATAGAGCAGTGATACAATAGAGTGCGTTCCCCTATTCTAAAAAGAACAGAAAGTTGGGTCAAACATCTCCCTGCTCTTTTCGCATCAGAGTGGACGCCGCATCGCCCACTGACTTCTTTTCCCCAGCGTGCCTTTATTTTGAAAACTGAAACACGTTACAAAGTGATTCTGAAGATTCCTGAAAATTCTTCTCAAGTCTTACATTTATTGAACTATGTGTTCAATAAGAGTAAATAGACATAAGAAATGCTATCTTGCTTAGATACACGGAATGTTATTCAACTGATCATTTTGTATGAAATAGAACAAAACATTACCAAAAGTTCATATCAATGTATATTTTATTTTGTAATAACTTGGTGGGGAGGGGGGGGATTTTAGGAATGGAATGTAAATACCAAATATTTAGAAAAATTAAACTGACATTGATTGACAGCTTAAAAAATGAACTTTTTAAAAAAATCTTTGTAGGGCTGTAGATTTTTTCCCCTTCATACTTGCAGTCATCCTTGACAGTGGAGATGGTCCAAGTCACGTAGTATGATCACGCGAGAATTCTATTTGCTTTAAAGTGGGAAAACCCACTACGCGCTTTCCTGCATTGCTGCTCTGTGATGCAGAATACCCCCAGAGACTATTCTTGAAGACGTTTGTTGAGTACTGTACTCGGAAAATGCACTTGCATCCCGCATAGCGCTCAATCTAGTGGGAATCGAAATCGAATCCCCCCCCCTCCCGCAGACGACAGCCGTCGTCATGCCTGCTATGTTCCCAGACTATCGGGTGGAGCAGTGAGATTCCAACAACTAAGCAACTTCCTTTTGGGCAAATTTACTTTAAGATGTGGAGGTTTTCGTGGTTCTTAAAATCACATAGGAACTCCTGTAAGAGGTACGCCCGTTGCCCGAGATTCCAACCCCACTTCGCGCAATGGTTTGTTATTAAACAAATTGAATAAATTACAAAAATGGAGAAAACGTTCATTATCATTTTAAAGTAAAGCAATTCCTGAAGGGCCATTTGCTTTTATGAAAACATAACTATCACAAAATGATCCTACGTATTTAATTGCATTTAAAATTGTTGAATTTAAGCTGAAGTTACTTATATTCTTTATCATAAATTTATTTCAATGAAAATAATTGTCGTAAGTATTTTTTTGACAAAGACGGGACGTGAGTCGACAAGGCCGGACCGAAGTCGCGATACGAAGGGGGAGGGGGTTCAGCTGAGAAACGCGGCGCTTCGTCGCGGTTCTTGCTAATGAGATTGACGATATTCTGACAGCTCTCTCGAGCGCACATCCTGAAAAAAAAACATGTTCAACCTATTATACAATCTTACCATATTCAATCACTTCATATTTTTACACAATGAGGGAAACATTCCTTTCAACTCATTCTATAAATAATATAGGTTTGCAGCTGTCTAAAAGCAGCCTAAATAAACGTTTCCAACATTCAATATAGTTCGTTTTATTTTAACGTAGATCGCCCGACTCGGGTAAGATTGAATTCAAATTATAAATTGCACAGGAAGATGCATTTGTCACGCGATCGTGCACTCATCTCCAGACGATCGGCTTACGCGAACTGCTTTGACAACCTTCCTCATTTGCATACAACACATAAGCTGACGACTGCAACAAAACGCAGTCATTGATCCCGAACAGACCCCGAATCGATATCGCTTCGAGGGTGTCCGACACCGAAAAACAAGCCCCGCTATCTCTCGCAGTGAGGTCGTAAATGCTGATAATCTAACAAGTTGCACCACCCCACAAAGTGTGTCCCGCGACCGTCGAATCACCCAGTCTATTTGCAAATCATTCAGCGAGTGGACACTGATGAAAAATTTAAATTATTTTCCTGGACAATTTACATAGGCAAGTCATAAGTTACAGTAGGCAGTAGTCTTTAAAATATGGACGAGTCTATTTTAGAATTAATAATTAAATTGCCACCCTGTGGAGCGTGGGCCCCACGTTAGGAAACGTCATTCTGAAAAGTTAATAGAAATGAGTGACTGAAAATTTAGCAGGCTATGTGCTCAAACAATCCAGAACAGAACGTAACATTTTTGCGTAAACATACTGTCACTGCCCTCTTCCAACAGCTGACAGGCAAGATTTATATAAAAACACAGAAATACGAAATAGTAATGATTAGTAGGAAGGAAGGGGAAACCTATTCAACAGGTTTCGTGATCGACCTTACTTTCGGCACCCCTCTCCCGCAGTCCTATTGGCTGCTCAAAGATGTCGACAGCAGTGATCGAGGAAACTCTTTTCAAGATACTCCTGGCTTTCACAATGCAACTGGAGTTTAAAAATAGCCCATACCTTTTTCCCGCGCTTTCTCAACTGCCTGCGTTGAACGGGCTCCAAGGAAAATGGCGGCCAACCCTCCAGAGCGTCTCCTCCCTCCCCTTCCTCTCGTTCACTTCGGAAATGCAAGGAAAGGGTTTCAAAACAAGAAACTTGGAATAATGTTCGGAACTTTAGAATGAAAATAGAAAAACATCAATGGAACGGCTGGCACAGAATAAGACAACTCTTCCAAAAGGATTCAACTCCCACCGCACCCTATTGTGTTCATTGCATTCTTTCCATTCAAGCGAATATCAACACATTTACTTCCATCGACCTTCAGGCGATGAGAAAATTTCAAAAATATTCAAGAAATTAGAAAATGATAAATTATGTGTAGTTCCTTTTGTCCTCAAATATGCATATAGTTTCATATAAAAACACATATGGATGTATTCATGAAAGAGCGAGAAATTCATGAAAGCGAGATGGATGAATTCATGAAAGCGAATTTTGAGCGACATAACATTGAATGCATAACATCGATTTGCATGACGCTTTCAGTCAGCAACTTATAGTCTATTCTTATAATTATTATTTAAAAATTATTCATTTTATCTATCGTTTACATTAATAAGGGTTTTTAATGGATGTATAGTATGCATATTGTATTGTACATTGGTGTTTAAAAATGCAGCATAATTTGTACAGAGCAAGAAAATGGGAGTCACTGCTGATAAAATGGTTCGAAATTGATTGTGGAGAATAGTTTTCTGAAAGTGAAACACTAGAGTTTTTGCATACCGTATTTTGAACGTCCGTTAGCTTTTTCTCTCTAGCGCGCATGCTCATAGGAAATTGCGCATGCGTATCTGTAATAATATTTCCTATGAGCATGCGCGATAGGTAGAAAAAAAGCTAACGGACGTCCAAAATACGGTATGCAAAAAACTCTCTATTGTCTTTAAGCAATTTCAGTTGACATCTTCATGAACAAATTATCTGCGCAAGTGAGAAGGGGAGCGGAGCAGGCAGTTCAGATTGGGATAGGTTTCAGAGATTGAGATGGGTTTCCGAGCGATTAACGTGCGGAGGAACGATAAAATAATGGCACAAAGACATCAACTGGACGTTCGCGAAAGAAAGAATCGTTGGGAAATGTTGAAATCCAGGCGATCAGCCAAGAGTCGCTGCCGCTCTCCAAGTCCCTGGCAATAACTGCGCGATGTCAGAGAGACATTTGTGCCAGAGAACTGGGTTCAGCGCTCTCTAGCTGCCAACAACAAACTGCCAAACAAACTGTGTACAAGAGAAACAGTCAGTTTAGTCTCAATGCCACGTGGCCAGCTGCTTGTATTGCCTTCATGTCTGCACATAAACTCCCGCGTTTAAACTAGAGTTTGGAGCATCGACGCAGAAATTTAGGACAGTGGTCCAATGTGATGCTCAATGGCGAATCCCCTTGATCTCGACACTGATTCTGGTCGGAAAACGATGTGGAGAGAAAGTGGAATTCGTTTCATTCCGAAAATATCGCTGAAAGACATCATTCTCAGTCAAGTGAAGGCGTGGCGTGGACAGGCATCCTCCGGGACTGGCAGCACAGACCTCCTCATGTCTTTGAGAAGGGAACTGTGACTGATAAAAGATGCGGAGGCAAAGTTCTTTGGGCTCCTGTTTCTAGATGCTGGAAGTCCCGGCTTCATATCCATGGATGATAACGTGCCTTGTCACAATATGGGATTGATCAACAACTTCCGGTTCGAATCGGCATCCAGCTCATGTTGTTGCCTGCTTATTCACCTCTTTGAATTGCATCGTGCGCGTATGTGATGCGCTCTGGAAACAACGTGTAGCCTTTCCGCATTGGCCAAAATCAGTTCAAGAACTGAAAAGTGATCGCCGTGGCATTTGAAGCTGTTTGAGGCAGCTCGTCTACAATGTCAAAGCGAGTGCAGGAAATCATTGCCCAACCTGCCAGACTCCCAAAGGTGACCCCATATATTGAATGGCATCGTAACCTCTTTATTTCATTTGTTTTTCCCAAAAGTGTGAACTCCTATTATGCCCAGTTTTCTATGAAGCTGTTTCCTTCGACAGATAATAAATGTTATTATCGTGTTTCTGTACTGTTTTCTTTATTTTATAACCGTTTTAGGCTTAACTCTTGAACAGTGTACAAGCAAGTACTATATATATATATATATACACACACACACACACACACACACATATATATATATATATAGAGAGAGAGAGAGAGAGAGTATATTTCCAATATATTTTTAGTAAAATAGTGTATATATTTCTATATAATTTATAGTACATTTCTAATAGAATTCATAAATATATTATAATATTAGAATTTTTGTAACCTCATTTATATTAAAATTCCTGTCTTTCAACAGAAAAAAATGTATGTGGACTTTTTATTGTTTACATTCAGAAAAAGATATTCGAAACTCTCATGATTACCTTTTGAAGATGAAATATTTTATGACAATTTTCCTCTGTATGTTAAACTCATGTACATTGACAGTAAAATTTAAATATAATATGTTATGTGTAGCATTCAAAATTTTGAATAAAACATGAAGGGGAGATATTATAATGCAATCTTTTAATATTGGAATAACATATTTCGCAAATATTTAATTTCTAAGTTGTAAAGTATTAAATAATATAAGTTATCATAAATGATATATCATACCTTAATTTTCGCAATCCCTCTTTTCATCCTTAACATAGTGTTCCGCAGACATTGTGAAGACCACCATTTTGTTCTCAATGGAGTGGATCTTTTAGAGCTTTGTACACAATCATGACCCGCATTGACAGCATCATAAAGAATAGCTGTACAGAATGACTACTTACCAGATGTTTGGATTTCCTGAGTTATTCCAATAATTATCAATTACGTTTAACGTTTTGATACAAATCACGATAAACGGCAAGCAAAGATTTATCCAATTGGATTCTTGAAAAAATGTATCATAAGCAAAATGAAAAAAAAAAGAATAGCAGCATCAGAAATTGTCTAGGCCAATGTAAGTTTGGCAGAAAACCATAGATGGAATCAACCATTTGCATTCGAGGACGAACTCATTGACACTTTCCAGACGCACGACGGCGTGATAGACGGCCATTTTGATGCTGCACAGATTTCCGATATTTGTTTTTGACTTCGTGCCTTGTTTCCAAAATAAAAAATCAATCTCGTTTGAAGGCCGGATCTTCGTTTTCGGCTCCCTTTTCGACAGGAACACAGTTGAGATTTTAATATTGGGTTAAACGAAAATAATGCGGGATTTCAACTTACCTAAAAGACCGAATTCGATTTTGATACCCCATTTTTCTTAAAATTATTTTAAACCTAATATCACGTCCTTTATTTTGCACCCCATTAAAATTACATTTTAATTTTTTATTTTCCAGAGAAGTGGTTGGCCAACACAGGTTGACAATGATTTTTTCACACAACTGGTAGAGTCTGAATCCCACATAACAAGTAGAAAACTAGCTGGTAGATGGTACAGTGCGCAAACAGCATGAATGGAACACCAAAACATGATAGGAAAGGTGTTTGACATCTCAAAACTGTCAGCAACGCAAGTATTTTCACTTTACTAATTCACAAGTTGATCTTTTTATTAAGGCGCATAGGGATTGAGGATGAAAAGATACTTTATACAAACGTTTCTCGATAAAGACAACGATTAAGCCCAAAATCACCCTAAAATCAGGATTGCAAAGAATGTTTTGCTTTATATTTGGTGGGATATGAAAGGTTTGGTTTGCTTTCACCTGCTTATGAATAACCAAGCTTTCACCACAGACATCTATCAATATACACAAATGACTCAACAGAAGGATTCATTAGAATGGGAAATTCTTCTTCGTCCACCATATAGTCCAGACACAACAGGTCTCTGCAACATTTTCCTGATGGCAAAAATTTCAATAATAAAAAGGAGATCTGAAATTCTCGAAATGGATATTTGGATGCAAATACAATAAAGTTCTTCCAAGATGGAATCAAAAATTTGTCCGAAACAAGATTAAGTCATGGAAAATGATAAATATATCAAAAATTAAATATGTGCAAAAAATTTTTTTTTCAAAATTGTCTATCTATTCTGCAATTTTTTATGTTTAGCCTAACAGTTAGTCTAACAAATTATGTGTGTGCTATTATGTTAAACATTCATCCGTTCGGCAAAAAAAAATGGCGCATTCTGGGATAATTTGCTGATTTGGGCTGTGAATAAAGAACAAATTGAATATAAATAGTGAAGTCTGATGGCCATGGATATTGTTCGATGTTTGCTCAGACTATTTGATATTTTTCCACAAAATATTAGATGTGAATTTTGAGAAATGACGAAAATGGTTTGATTATTTTCCCGTTCATAGACTAAAATACCAAACCTTTCTTTTTTTCAAGTGTTTTTTTTTTTTTCTCTTCTTTCTTTCTTTTTTTTTTGTAAAGTTATATTCAAAATGTTTTTTTTTTTTTATTATAAAATAATTAAATGATAAAAATAATTAAATAAATAAAATAATATGTAATTAATAATTGTATTCATATATCATATAATTTTTGATAAACGGAACATTTTAGATAGGGCAAATGTTAGGTAATTAAACAGTTTTGAAAGTTTGTAATATGAAATAACTTTATACATTAAATGAAGATAATTGGCATTCGTAAATAGGAATGCCATTTAAGGCCCGATATTTAACAGAAATATTTAATTTCTGTATTGCTATCACAAACTTTACTGAAGAGTCCACAATGATTGTGAATCAGAACTCATCTGCCACGAAAAGCACCCAAATTCAGAGTGGGCTTCCGGCCCCGCCTCTTATCGATGGGCCGCAATTCTATTTCGAACACACCGGAAGGATCGTTCTGGTCGACACATGACCTTGTCACCATTTTACTGACGGACCGATTCTGTCCAGGAAGGATTTGTATGTTAAAGGGAAAAGAGATAGGGTCTCTTCACTGAAATCACTTTGAATTCATTAGTTAAGAAAACAAACATGCAAACTTATTGCTCTTTAATTTGACTTGAGATTATAAAATTTATTCCCATTAATGTTTGCTTTTTCTCGATTTATCTAGTATACAAAAGCACTGTATACTGAGGATTGAAAAAGTATAATAAATCTACTATAAAATCAAAATTCATGAATCTATGAGAGTCTTTCAAATTGGATAGATTTTGAAAGAAAGAAATTCTGGCACGGTATTTCTGGCGACCAAAAGGAAACAAATAAGTAGAAAAACATAAAATTGAAATGAATAGATGAAAATAAGGATCGATTCAATCACAATATTTTAAAAGTGAGGGGAAAAAATGGAATAACTGCCAAAGAGAGAGAACAAAAATCTGGAAAGAAAGTTAGGATTGTCGAGACATTTCGTAGAAATTGAAATATAGTTAAAGTCTTATAATGCTATTGGATCCTCAGATATTTACACTGGTGTGCAAAACTTAAGCAACAGGTGGGTTTTTGCCATAACTCCACTAGAAATCATCTGAGAGACATGACATTCAGAAATGAGAGAGAGAGTATTATGTACGTAAAGGATGACGAAAGCATCGACGCCGAAAAAGGAATACAATGCATACAAATGGAATCAAACAAAAACAAGCTTTATTGAACGTATAGTATCGTGATTTATGATTGTCTATCCAAGAGGAAGAACAACAAGCAGATGTTCCTTAATATGGAATATGTTCTCCCCCTCACTGCAATGGTTGCTTCGCACCGTCTCCGCATACTCAGAACCAGCTGGTGCAACATTTCTTGCGGTAGGAGTGTCCATTCCTCAATCGGCATCTGTTGGGTGTTCTCCGGAGGATGTAAGCGTGCTTCAATGCGTCTCCCCAAAGCATCCCCACACATGTTCGATGGGATTTAAATCTGGAGAGTACGCTGGCCAATCCATTCGAGTGATATCTTCACTTTCCAGTAGCTCCTCAACAGCAAGAGTCCGATGGGGCCTTGCATTGTCATCCATAAAAATGAAGTCTGGGCCAATGGCACCTCGGAACAGACGCACATGGGAAGGAGTATCTCCTCACAATAGCGATTCCGGGTTACAGACCCTCTGTCGAATACGTGGAGCTCAGTTCGCCCGTTCAGCAAAAATGCCACCCCAGACAAGAACTCCAGAACCGCCATGCCGGTGTCTTTCCTTGAGGTTACTGGGATAAAACCGGGTCCCGACCTCTCCAAATAAAAACGCGTCGAGAATCGCTTCTGGTACAGAACCGACTCACATCCGTAAAGAGGACACGACTCCATTGATCAGTTGTCCAGTTTTTTGTGTCCTCTGCACCACTGTAAACGGTGACGTCGGTGGCCAACTTTCAACGGGAGGCAGCGTTCAGGACGGCGGCCGAATAGGCCCACTTTGTGAAGGCGTCTGGTCACAGTAAACAGCGACACTTGTCGCCCCATTGCTGTACAGAGTTACTGAGCAATTTCGCTTGCTGACTGCTGTCGGTCTCTTTTCGCCTGCAGGACGATATATCGGTCATCCCCCTGCAGTTGTCTTCCTCGGGCGGCCACCACCAACCTTTCTAACAGCTGTACCTGTGGTTTGGAACGCTTTCAAGCGTGCGAAACGACACTTTTGTTGATTCCGAACTCTGCAGCTACACTGGTGACAGTCCTCCAGCTTTCCGATTATTCTTCCACGTGTGAAGTCGTCCAGGTGATTTCTTCTAGCCATATTTCGACTCACTGACACTTGCAGCGAATATGTTGAATTGCGTCTCCGTTCTTCCTTTTATTCTACTGTTGAGCTACACGGGCCGACATCACGTGTTTTGTGTACGCTCACGTCGCCTCCGACGTTTCGTTCCTGATATTTGCATGCGCATGACGTTTCTACTGACTTACGTGTTCATTGTACTAATATCCAAGAAAAAAAGATAGTAACTTGCATCCAAAAGCATTTTATACTTTATTTCTTGATTCTTTATATTTCGCACATTGAAACAAAAGATGTTCCACAATTTTTAGATTTTTGTATGATGGACACAAAGGAAATGGGTGTGACCGGATCTGTAGAGCGTTGGATGGGTATGCTTTTTATCATGTTCTTCATCTCGAGACCAGAAGCAGAAAATCAACCTCAAGCATATAAAGTTGGCATTTTGGGACTCCTTGAAATTTTATTTCAAGATTACATCATTTTTATCAATAATGGCATGGGTTATCTCATCTATTTGAAAGGAAGAGATGCTCAGATGGGAATGTAAGACACAATACTACGTTAAGCCCCCTCTCAAGGCAGCCTCTGCGAAAAAAATTCCGTTTTTTGTTTGGCAGTAATGTTTTCAGGCTAGCTGAAAAAGGAATCAAATGCAGAGATGGAGAGTCGGGAGTCAAATATTTTAAAAGACACGGGAATAGGAATTCAGGGGTCGGTATAAAAATCCGACTTCCGACTATTTTATAAAAATTACTTTTAGTTCTTCAAAATTATGTGAACTAATATTAAAATGAAATGTTTAGTGCGCCCTTTTATTGCATCTTTCAATAATGCAGCGAGTAGCAAAGACGGGGACTGAGCGACCAGGGAAGCAGCAGAGACTTTTCTCAGCATTGGGGCTTCTACAAAAGCTACATGCGATCTACCATGAAAGAAGATCTTGTAGAAACTACTCTATTATTAAGAACGCATTTATAAATATAGGATCTTCGTGATTAGAACGTACAATTTTTTTAGCTTGTCTTAAGCGATTCTAGAATACTTCGCTGCCTGTTCGTTTGGTATTGTTATTTTAGGACAAATATATTTTTTGTAAGCAAACTTAGAGTACAAGAATGTCTTTTAAGGAGTGAAGTTTACACCTTTATAATAGTAAGAAATACTTTGTTGTGCAAGAACTGTTTTAGAGATGAATGAGTTCAATAAAAAGTCAGTGAATTTATTCACAAATTCTTCACAATCCCTTAATAAATATCATAGTATACTGCCCTCCAAAAATTAAGGAACAACCGGTTTTTGCGCCTAATTTGCAAATGAAAGAATGTAGAAACACCAAATTTGGGTGAGATGTGCACAAAAACAGTTATATATTGACTGCAACATAGAAGTTTACACAAGAAAAACGATTTACAAAAACAAAAAAAAAAAAAAACCAATCTCGCTGGAAAAGTCAATTCTTGGAAAAAATAATAATCACAGTTTTATGTCGTAAAATGTCATAGAAACATAATAAAAATGAGTTTTAATAAGGCATATGCCCACCCCTTGCTTGAATGCATTGGCGGTCTCGACTTTCCATGCTGTCAATTAAATTGTCGGTTACCGAAATGGGAAGCGAAGACCAGATACGAAGTAAGCTTTGTTCTAGCTCTCCTGAAGACGTTGGAGAAGGACTTAAAGCAGCAACCTGTCTACCAAGATAGTCCCAAAGATGCTCTATCGGATTCAGGGCTGGCCATTCCATTGGCTCCAAATCAAGACCCTCAAGATATTCCTCAACAACTAGAGCTCGGTGACTTCGTGTATTATCATCCATCAAAATGAAAAAATTGCCAATTGTACCGGCATATGGGCGGTCATATGGATCAAGGATCTCATCCCGACGTCTCAAACCAGTCACAGTTCCTCCCTGGACCACATGCAGGTTAGTATAACCACCCAGTGCTGCCCAAACCATTATTCCACCACTTCGCTAACTGTGTCTTTAAACAGTGTTGGATTGATGGTATCTGGTGCTTAATTCCCTCAGATCAGCAGACGTCCTGAATCGTTCTCCAGTGTGAATCTGGATTCGTTTGTAAAGAGTACAGGAGCCCGTCGCTGTCTGGTCCAGGAAACGTGTTCTCTTGCCCAAGATAAGCGGGCCCCTTCTCTGTCGTCCGTTGAGGGGGACACGCACAACTGGTCGCCTTGCATAGAGACTTGAATTGTGAAGACGCCTTCGCCCCATACTAGCGTATATTCTTCTCCCTGATGTTACAGAGTGGTCTGCAACAAGCAGCAACACAGAAATGCTTCTTCTCCTTCGAGCTGAAAGGGCTATGAAACGGACTTCTGCAGGAGTTGTAGCTCGTGGTCGACCTGGAACATGTCTTCTGGATACAGAAGCTTCGGTTTGATATTGATTCCAGAGACGGTGGACCACACTGCGAGGCACATTAAGACGCCTAGCAGCATCAACCTGAGATAAACCCATTTCCATCCTTCCGCCACCTTAACGAATCGGGCAAACGACTTCTCTCAGATGTTGTGGGACCTCACTGCCTATTGTCAACGGATCTGCTAACAAAAGATGTAAATCAACAAAAGTTACACGCGTAATTACGAAAGTCTGATATTTGCATATATTTTCTCTCACTTATATATACCCGTCTTTTTTTATAAAAAAAAAGTGACAGCTATTGGTTTTGCATAATTTTGCAGAAAGTTAGTTTTTATCAATTATCATTTATCTATAAATTTTATTGTTACTGTCATTTTTTTTATGGTGAGCTTCGAAAAACATGTTCTTTAACTTTTGGAGGGCAGTATAGATAAAATTGAGAAAAAGAGTCAAGAATTAGGAGTTGTTAGAAAAAGTCCGATGCAGGACTCAGAGTTGGAAATTTTTTAGCCTACAATTTCACACCTGCTCTAATGGACGACACTTATAGATTTTTTTTTTTTTTTTTTTTTTTTTTTTTTAATTCTCCATTTTCAATTTATTCCACTATTATGTATGTTAGACTGCTTTTAAAAAAACTAACTAGAATTATAATAATTTTCAACTACATAAATTGATGATGAATGTTTGTCGCTTTCTTTCATGTTTCATGAAGCTGAGTTTTTAAAAAGTTAGGTTCCAATGAAGACAGCTGCAATCTCGAGATAGCAGCACCTTCAAGTTCATTTCATTCTTAATGTACGAATAAAAACGATAATTCCTCAATGGAGTGTTCGAAAAAAAAAAAGTAATGGTATTTTATTACATTACAACTGAATTAATGATACTCGTCTTTCACTACTGTCCAGAAATTAATGAGATTTTTAAATTACATTATAAAGGAAAATCATTCGAAAGTTCAGTTAACATTTTTTTTTTCTTTTCAAAAGCTGATAAAGTCTCGTCTCGTTTAAAGAACAATCATCGATTTTTATTTGTATATGTTTCGAAACGAAACAGATTTAATGAAAAATTTTACACGCCATTGTACCATTCTTGACAACTTGATTTCTTTTTCCCTCACTTCCTTCTCATTCAGTTAAAGTACCGGGAAAGCGAGAATGTCACCATATTCCCTGTTGCGTCACTCATTATGGTGTTTCGGCTTTTCATGCTGCCTTTTTTAAAAAATTCAAAAGTTTTGATAAAAGATTTCATTTGATTACTTAATTATTTCCTTCTGAAAAAAATTTGATTTCCATACTATGATTTGTTGCTTGAAAAAATTCGTTCGTTTGTACGTTTCTTTCATTAAAAATAACTATCCTTTCAATTTCATTTGATATTTGAACAGGACGCTTTCACAATAAAAGTTTTTTTTCTTCCCTTATTTGTTTCGTGTTCTTGGACAAATGCGGTTCCACTTCAATGGAAATGAAAAGATCCATTCTAGAGAGGTTATTTTAAGCTTAAAGGATAAAATTATTCGTTATTCATTCGTTTCCCTCCATCAAAGCTGCTAATCGTTCCTATTAATAGAAGTATCAGCATCATAAACGACGAGATTGCGCCAGCTCTCTTCATTCATTAATGCTATTGCGCCCACTTTTCAGTAAAAACTGCGCTTTTATTGGAAACTTTTCCAACGATTATAGGTTAATCATAGAATCGTTTGAAGATTGTAAGAATAAGATTTAAGGTTGTAGGATGAAGCATCCAAATTACAGGACAGCAATACGTAG